>JAMJFZ010003970.1:5562500-5730000 GCA_026225945.1 Cricetomys ansorgei
TATCACAATGGAACGGAAACACAGAAAGCTCACACACTCAAGAGCAGCCAGAAACAAAACATGCGGTGGCCACCATCATTCATACATCCACCTGAGCCTGACTCATTTCTGTCTCAACTCCATGTTTGCCACAAAACTTAATGGACAAAGCAGAAAATACAGACCCATACGAACAGAGAAAACAGACAGACAAAACTTTGCAACAACAACAAAACAGATAGACAAAGCAATCCCACCAATCGACAATAAGAGCACTACTACAGTTTTTGAGCCAAATTTGAAGCAAGCTCTACTGTTGGCCAGTAATGATGGACCCTGGCGAGGACCATTTCAGTGGGGTCCCTACAAAATGGTGACAAGTCACAATTTGCATAGGCTTATAAAGGCAGAACCCATGAAGGAATGAATTTCCTACCAGGTCCAATAAGGAACAAGCATACAGCCTGACATATTTCCTGCTTAGGCATGTCTGGCTTATATGTGATTGAGCGTATCTGGTGCAGATGAATCAACCAATCTTATTTAGGGAATTGAAAACACATGGCCTGTTATCTTACATAAACAGGAAGTTATCTGTCCTTGGGCAAGGGGGATTATAGGATTATCTGTCTTTTGTTTTATATATCTCTTAGGTACTGTAATTAAAACTTAAAACATAACTTTAGCTCCCACTGATAGAGGTAGGAGGAGAATTCAATAAGATTTCATGGGTAAGAGTTGGGGTAAATATGATCAAAATACATTGTTACATGTATGAAAATTTCAAAGAATTAATAAATACATTTAAAAGGTTATTTATCACCTGCTTTTAGAAGAAAATTTATCTATTCATCTTTTGGTTTTTATTATTGAGACTCTATGCTAATGCTTCCTTAGCCAAAAGGAGAACTGTGAGATGATGTTGTATACAATGCAAGTCATGGCTGTTACACTGATAGAAATGGACTTTTCCCCCAGTTAACTCCTTTGAGAATTGACTTCAATTTTTTTTCCATGTTGAAAAATAGTTCTGTTTTCTTTACAGACCATTGTACAGTTTCACTTGAAGAAGAAAGCAGTTTATAGAGAAAGGTTGAAGTAGGCTACTTTATGATTATATTTTAGCTTGGATTTGTCAGTGGGGAGCTGGGCTGGACTCCGTTAAAGCAGATAGAAAGATTTGATTCTAGAATTCCTGTTGCATTAGTGAGAGAGTCCAGCAGGAGCTGAGATCAGCTCCACAGAAACAAAATGCCGAAGAGCATTGACAGGTCAGGATGAACTCGGTGAATGGCACAGAGGACATTAAATGGGCACAGCCCACAGCCCTGTAACTGGCCATCTTGGGTGTCCTCCCTGGTGCCTACACAGCTAGGACCAGCCTTAGGACAGTGGGCCATGATTCAGGTTTGAGCAGAGCAATGTGCTAACTATACTAGATCCCAGGAGACAGAACCACAGCACATCCTTGGATGTGTGCATTTCAAATAAGCCTTCCAGAGCCCTATGGAGGCACAGCCAGGGCTGATAATTGCCAGTCTTTACCGCAATTGTTCTGTGAGGGTGGTTCAAGCTCTGTTTGCCTACTACCAGGTTTTCACTGGAACAAATGATACATTTGTCTGGGACATGGCTGCCATTGACTTATCACACAGAATCATTATAAGGAAGATATGGTCACCATAGCAACATGACCCTGCTAGAATCTGGGCTAGTATTTGGTGAAATCTCTCAGTTCAGAAGTTCAGATGTAATTACTTTATGTGCAGGATTCTCAAGCTTCCTTGGTAAATTCTGTCACAGAGGGGTCCGGTTAACAGCAAAGAAAATAGATTCTCCCAAAGTCTGAATGATGGTTACTGTGTGTACATGTATGTACTTGTGACTCATGGTTAGCACATCTTCTTCCTATAGATAGTTTTACCAAATTTAATTATTCTAAATCATTTTTCAATGATTTTCTGCCTAATATTTGAGTTAGAACCAGGAAACATATTTAAAGAGAAGAATAAAAAAGAAAAAAACCTAGAAGTCATGATTGTACCACAATATCGGATGCCTGCCCTAGCACTGTATACTGTAGACAGTATCCTTCCTCTGGACAGCTTCCTGCTCTGTGAACAAACAGAAGTCAAGTGGCTATAAACAGGGGATTGAAACAGCTCTGAAGAGACTCTCCTGAGGACAGCCATGTATCTGTGACTGCAGTTCCATTCATTGTATTGGTAAACTGAGGGACAGAAAAGCAGGCCTGAGCAGCACTGGTGCTTCCCAGACGTTGCTCTGTTCTGTTTCCCAAAGGTAAAAAGAAGCCTAGTGTGACCCCAGGCCAGGTGTACCATGGCTGCAGTTCTGGATGTGCCCCTCCCTCCAGGGACTTGATGGACAGTTTGGAAACTTTAGGATGCTCAGCTCTTGTTACTAGACCTTTGTTATTAGGCATTGCATGTTTAAACCCATTGTTTGCTAGAGAACCCCTAAGCTCTCATTTGTAGACTGTGATTAAAATTTTACCACTTTATCATATTCACTGCGAATGCTGTTAGAACCTCCTTCTCTCCCTCCCTTCCTGTCTAGAAATAAAACAGAGCCATATTTTGGTAGGGTTTACCTGCATTCCATGTAACTTGTACTGGGGCCAGTGAATCTGTCTCTGGTAGTGGATGGGATGCCATGTGCTAATGGTACATTTGGCTTCATAAGAATGCAGGAAGCCTATGTCCCAGATAGTTAGGAGTTTACTGTGGTCTTGTAGAGATCTTGAAAACATGTCTAAGTCCTGAGTTCCACGTCCCTGACTTATCAGGTAGAAAGCCGGACTGCTTTTAAATAAGATTTTTCCATTTTTTATCCTCCTTATGTGTTCACTTTCCTGGTGACTTACAAAGTAAAAGTGAGGAAGCCGTGACAGTTATGAAAAAATGACCATATTAACATGAGTGACAATCCAGAATAGGCTTGCTGCCTGTTGCACCTATATCACGTGACTATGTAGGACTTCTTTCTTACCACATTTTAAAGCAATTTGGTCCAACTTTACAGAAACCTGTAACAAGGCATATAATTCAGGAAAAAAACCACTGCCTTTGGCTTTAATACCTATAGAAATCTGAGTTACATTTTAGTAGAGAAGAATATATAATATATCAAATTCAAATTGCAGCGTAAAAGCTAAATTTGAAATTGAATGGCATGGTCCTTATTAAATTAAATGTTTGAGGATGGTTTCTTTCTATTGCAACCATCACACTTTAAACGTTTCAAACATAAAGCTTGTAATTTGAGTTATTTCATGGTTACATAGAACATATCCATACTGAAGCCCATCAGCCCCAAGCTTCACAAACTACTGGAAGTTGGAAGGTGCTCTGTTTTTAGATGAAGAAGGCATGATTGTTAATATCAGGGAGAATTAGATTGTCATAATACAATAGAGAACACGTCTCTTGCTGAGGTAATTGAAGTGTTGAACCTGAGCTGACTTTTATTCCAATCTCTAACACCAAATAGGTTTTTCTTGAGTAAATTCTGATGTCTGTACAGTCTTTAGGCCTCAGAGATTTTAAAGGTGAGGTTTAGAACTTAGGACTACAAATGAATACAAGAATCAATGAATCTGAATTTGAAAATGTGCTATCATTACCAGGTGAGGTTTGGTAGTGCAGGGCTGTGACCCAGCTATTCAGAAAGAAGGGAGGGTAACAAGTTCAAGGCTAGCTTGAGCTACAGAGTCAGCTAAGGTTAACCTTGGCAACTTACTGAGACCTTGTCTCAAAATTTAAGTAAAAAGGAAGAAGGCTGAGAATAGAACCCAGCCATATAGCACTTACCTACTATGCACAGACTCTGGCTTCCACATTCAGTATTACCCAAAATAAAATTTTAAAAAAGGCTTCACATCACACGTAAAATACTTATTCTTATACTTATGTAAAATACTTATTAAATTTGAGGCTACATGTCTGAAAAAGTCTGACAAATTCATGAGCCCATGAATCAGAAGCAGCAAACTAACATAGTTAAATGTCTATAACCAACCAGGCTCCTTCTTTACTTTATTCCTGTTTATATTGTGTTAATCTTACTGGTATTCCTCACTTGAAGCTCGTGAACCACTTCTGATCTGGGTTATACTCTTTATGAACCATGATTTGATCAAATAGATTCTCTTCAATGATAGTATATTTCAGTTTGCTTTTTAAATTGTTTGTAGCTATTTTCCCAAGTGCAACGAATTTCTGCTCCATAATGGACAGAGATGGAGTTTTATATTACGTCAGAGCTTGTAGTAACTCGGAGGAAGGTGGGTGGACAGGTCAGATTAAATGTGAATGCATAGCTTTCTGTAGAAGACTCCAGTAACTTAGGAAATCAATCCAAGAACTGACAAATGAAATGGCATCAAATTAAAAATCTTCTGCAACCAAACAGCAATGAAGAGAGATCCTATTGGATGGGAGAAAATATCTGTCTTTATACAGCTGGCAGGAAATTAATATCTAGCATGTATTTTTAAAAACTTCAAAAATTAAACACAAAAGACAAATAATTCAACATTTGGGCAACTAAAATGAACTGACACTTCTCAAAAGATAAAACTCACATGGCCAACAGATGCATGAAGAACTGCTGGACGTGTTTACTTTTAGAGAAATACACAAGAGATTTACACTGAGGTTCTATCTCATATCATGGGAACAGCTACCTTTACAAAAGGTGATGGGGATGAGCCATCTGCTGGTAGGAATGCAAACTAGCAAAGCCATAATGGCAATCTTCATGGAGGTTCCTTAAGAAAGTAAAATTAAAACTACCATATGATCCAGCTCCACTTCTCCTAGAAGTAAACCCCAAGGCATCGAAGTCAGCACCCCACAGAGATACCTGCTCATTCATGGTACTGTGGGATTTGCAAAGCCAAGTTATGGAATCAGCCTAGGGATCCATGAAGAGATGAATTAATAAGACATTTGGTACCTATACACAATGAACTTTTATCTAGTTGTAAAGAAGGAAACTGTCATTTGCAGGGAAATTGATATAATTGAAGATCATCATATTGAGTGAAATTTATCTGTTGATAAATAGATAAACAAACAGATAAATACTACCTTTTATTTCGTACGTGGAAGTTAGAACTTATACACACACACACAGACACACATTCACACACACACATTCTCACACTCTCTCTCACACACACACCCTAAAAGCATAACAAGGACTTGCAATTACTGGGGAATGAGAGGAAGGAACACTAATGGGGAAGGAGAGAGAAAAAGAAAGGGTAACGGTGAGTGGCTACATCAAAGTACATGACCCACCCAAACAAAAAGGTCATTATGAAGCTTATCCCATTGTCTAGTGAATATACACCAATAAAATACTTTAATACTGAAAAATAAAGAAATAAAAAATGAGAAAGGTGAATGGTTGCAATTCGGTGGTTCTCTTTTGGCTACATCATTCTTAGTTAATGCCAGCTTTCCTCTGATATTTATTTCTCTTTATAGTTATTTCTATCCCATTGGGTTATAGCTATTGTTATCAGAAAATATGACCTACCTGATGGAGAGTCTGTGTGTATTCAATCACCATTTATTGGATCACACATTGATATTAAGCCTTTGTCACAAACAAAAGCATTCATTTCTGTGGGATTAAGAAAGACTCTATGAGACATCTGAAAAGCTGGTTTCACTGCCTTGAAGAGCCACATGATGTGTTTCCTCCCATAGCCTTACGGAAGTCTTCTGTAAGTGTTTTCATGGCTCTAAGGCAGGGTAGGTAAAGTCTTACATAGAAGACTTTAAATTATTTATTTGAAGGCGGTTGTGGCACGTGCCTTTAATCCTAGTAGTTGGAAGGCAGAGGCAGGCGGATCTCTGTGAGTTCGAGGCCACCCTGGTCTACACAGTGAGTTCCAGGACAGCCAGAGGTACAACTGAGAAACCCTGTGTCAAAGAAACAAAAAAAAATTCTTTACTTGTTTCGAAGAACAAGAACAATTCAGGATCAATTCAAGGATGCAGAGTGTCCAGTGCAGTGAACCTGATACCAGGTGGATGGCTGGTACGCCCAGAAAAAGGCACATATCAAAATACATATCTTCTTCCTGGTCCCTAGGACTGGTCATGTGAACTGAATCTATACTGTCTTTAGAGGTTGCAGTATGCCACCTAGATCCATTCCTCTTGGGTATTATGATGTCCACCAAAACCAGAGATACTAGGTGTCGTTTCCTACTGTTATCTGTGCTTCAGTAGCTGGCTGGGTTTCTTTCATTAAATGCCTATTTTTGTCTCCAGGTGAGGGGTATATCTTTGAGTCAGGCCTGTGACCAGATGGCACACAGACTGGTTATACTGATTTACCCATTCTGACATCCTCACTGTCCAGAGACTTAGATTTCTTCTTTTCTACTGCAACAAGGAAGTGCCAAATCTCGATTTCATTGGCTATAGGTGCTGAAATTCCTTTTAAAGTATCTCATGGAATTAACTAGTAATTACCCTTAACCATTTATATATAACCAGCCATACCAGTTCTGGAGCTCAGTCCTTCTCATTGCAGCATCCTCAAAATAGATTACTATGTGTGTTCCCAAGATCCTAAGAGATCCTGCCAGCTCCTCAGAGTGCCTGCTGCCTTCTGGTGAATAGGTCTTGAGCATTTTCTCCTGAACTGGGTGTGTGTACAAATTTGCTTCAGGCCTGAGATGAAGAGGCTATGAAGCCATTCAGAGAAAACTATCCCCACAGAAGATGAAGCTTCAGAGAAACTTACTGAAGAATTTTTAGAAAAGGTAAGACAATTGGGTCTTGGGGCAGAGTCCCACTTCTTGGTGTTTTGCGAAGCTTCTCCTTTTCAGCAGTGCTGTCATACTGAGAGCGTAACCTACAGTGACCGCCGTTCTGCTTCTGAGCAAGAGAAAAGTATAGTTCCTGAACCATAAATCAAACCACCAAGTAAGAGAAGAGCCTAAACATCTTATTGGAGTTGTTGTGTGGAGGTGTCGGGTTTTTTGTTTGTTTGTTTGTTTGTTTGCTGTTGTTGTTAATTTGGAATAGCTGTTATGGATTTATGTAAATCCCTACTGTGCCACTTACCATGATGTCAGATGGGTGGCCTCAACCTAACATTTTGGTATATTTTAAAGATACTTTCTGGAAAGCAAACCCTCTTAAAAAAAAAGTAACTTTAAATAAGTTAAATGTCTACAATATCCACAGAATTGCATCTGTGATCTACTCCACACTATCAAAGCTATGGACAGGCTGGCTGATACTTGAATCCCCTTTTCCCCCCTTTTCCATTTTTCTAAGTATGGTCAAGTCCTGGGGATTTTCTGAATAAACTGGTGACAGAGCCAGGTGCTTCAAGGAGTGAATGACTGTGTGTGTGAAGTCTGTCTTCAAGAAATGTTAGCTGTTCTGGAGTTCCTTCTTTGATTATAAACAGCAGGACCACAGCTCTTGAAGAGGAGGAGGAGGAAGACGGAGTTAACAAGCATGGCATGTTCTCCATTGCTGAAGCACAGGACCAATCCCAGAGTTAACATCAAGAACACTGACTTAGGTCCTGTGCTGACGATGTCTCACACCCCACTGTCCTCCACTCCTTCTGTGCAATGCTCATCCAGGAGAGACAAGACTAATATGTGAAGTCTCCATTCCCAACCTGGATCTGTTCTGCTTAGAAAAATGTGTGTCATTCATGTGGACCAAAGCGTGACTTAGAAGCTCCTAACATCGTCTGAGCTCCTGCCCCACGGCAGTTGCTTCCGATTTGATTTGTTGTGTTGTGATGGTATTATATTCATTTTTTGGGCCTTTTTTGTGTTTTATTATTTTTGTTTGGGGGGGATAGCATCTACCTGTGTATCCCTGGATAGCCTCAAACTAGATTGTCCTGAATTGCCCCATTAGTAATGACTGGGATTATTGTGTGTCAATACCACCAGCGAGTCCTATTTCAGCAGTAGTGCCAGCGTCAAGGAGACTGGTGTTCAACCTTTGGGTGGTCAGCTCCTATCCACTGATGGTGTCAGGGTGGGACGTCATCCTTCCCCCTTTAAACTATCTTTGGTCCTTATAATATAACTGCAACACATCTCCCTTTTTCTTCCTCCTTCCAAACCCTCTGATAAACTCTTCCTTGCTCTCTTTCAAATATATAGTCTCTATTTTCATTAATTGTTATTACATGCATATATATATACATATATGTTTATAATTATATATATGTATATATGTATAAACATATATATTCATAAATATAACCTGCCAAGTCTATATAATGTTACTTGCCAGGACTGACCATTTAGTATTTGATAACCAGTTGGTATGCTCTTCCCCGGGAAGACTATTTTTCCCCTGTCAGCATTCCTTATTTCTCTGTAGTTATTTGTAGGGTTGAGGCCTCATGTGCTTTCTCCTGTCCACTTTGGCATTTTATTGGTGTCGTCCTTGTTTGGTTCATGTTTAGGTAGTCATGTTGGTGAGACTTTATAGGTGGTACTGGAAACCTAGCTAACTGCTCAGTGCTAGTGAAGACATGTATATTAAAGGAGTGCCTACAACTTTATTAAACCAGCATAATCTCTAACAACGATCTATAAGCATTTGTCCTTATACCCACAGGTAAGAGTAGTTTTTACTCTGCATCAAGGAAACTTGTCTTTGCAACAAAAAGAGATCACGAAAGAAAACCACAACCAATCAAGATGCTGAGTTGTGGAGCCCAGTCCCAATGGATACATCTACAACACACTCCACCTAAGGCTAAGGGGACAGCGTGGAAGAGTGGACAGAATGATTTTAAGAGCCAGAAGATCAGGGAGTTTGCGCTGTGAGGTTGTAGTGATGTGTAACGTTTTAGTAACGTCGTATCATTTCCGGTTGAATCCACTCCTGTGCTGCAGCTGAGACCTGGAGGCTGGCACAGCTGATCTTGATCAGATTGAAGTTTCCTGCTTCCCACGGTTGGCTTGATGGTCTCAGTGCTCGAGCTTTGGCAGGAGCGGAGGGAGGAGCCTCCCTCAGAACTAACTTTGCTTTTGCAAACTTTTGCTTTGCTGCCGTACTACCCTGACCTACCCTCAGGTGTAGCATCTACTAAAGCATCTGGCTCCCTGGAGGTGAGCACCTCAGAGGAACGGTTGATGTTACTCATCCTCAATACCGCCAGTCCCCTCCCAGTTGCCTCTCAAACTAGAAGGAGGTGCACTCCAGGATTTCTGACAACATGTGCATTTATTTGTATCAGAAGTACAAACGTAGGAATCCAAATACAAATACAGAGGGCGACCCAGCCACGAAGCTCAGCTGGCTTCTGGCTGGGCTTGGCCCTGAGGGCTCGGCGGGGTGGCGACGTGCCAGGCAGGGCGCGGTGCCGCCGAGTTCTCCAAGGCACGTTGGGGCACAAGGGCGCCCTCTCTTCACTAGGACACCACGAGCTGCAGGGTACAGGGAGTCACTTTTTGTGGAAGGGAGAAGGGCCCTCGGGAACAGCAGGGCACCAAGGTCTCTTGAAAGCCTCTGACCCTGACCTGCCTCTCTGAGGGGCCAGCCCTTGGACAGAACCGATTGCCCCCTTCCCAGCCAATTTCCTGTGCACTCCTCGCTTGCTCAGAACTGATGTCAAAATGCTGTGGGATTCTGGAATCAGTCCACCTTAGGCTCCACAGGTGGGAAGGACTCCAGGCAGACAGAGAACCGACCCCTCACCTCTATGCCTGGGACACAGCCCAAGGTCATGAAAGTTTTAGTTCACAAAACGGTCCTGCACACTGTGGCTGACTCCTAGGCTTCAAAGGTTCAAGCCAGATCCTACCTAGGTTTATCTGAACATCTACATGGCTTTCCAAATAAGCACTGCAATGTCAGTGTACCGTCTTAATTAAGTGCTCTCAGCTCATTAGATAAACCTGGCCACAGTACACAAATACTCAAGGCACCCAGGAACTTGGTGGAGCTCACATGTTCTACATACCAGCTTCTGGTCAGGCATCTCATCTAGATTTTGTTTTTAAGGATGTGATCCCATATTTTGTGGAAATACAATGATTGTCTCTCACTCTATCTGGGCCCCTCTCTCCCTTTCTCCTCCTTCCCCTGTTTCCTGTTTGCCTTCACCAGAGGCTTACTAAACTGACGTGCTATCACTAGGAAGCTGTGTTCCTACGTGTTTCAACTAACTTTGGGGTGTTGGGTCGAGTAACGCACATACTAATAAGTTGTCCAGTTTTACCGCTGTACATACAAACACAAAAACACACATCACTGCATGTAAACAAAAGATGTCCTATCATTTTAAACAAGATACAGGTCGGTCCCTGATAACTGTCACTCTTCTAGAGTCTTTCATGGAAAACACAAACAATAAAGCTTTGCCGAGTCCAGGAGCGACTTATAAAGGTAACACGTATCTGTACACAAACATGTCAGTATGTAAACGTGTCTCACTTGCACAATTGGTCACTGTGCCTTTTGGGGTGTTTTTATCGTTACTCTAAGCTGAGAAAAAAACCCACATAGTAAATATATAATTACTATATATTTAGGGTGAGGATGGGCAAAGAAAATGCCAACAGGAACCGCTGTGCAGTCACTCCCACACCCGAATGACACGGATAGAAACAGAACAATGGTTTCTTTGGGCAACAACACTTATAGTTTCTAGAGATCTGCAGCCACATTAGAAAAAAAGGTATAGTTCTTAGCCAAGTAAAATGTCATCTAGAAGAAAATGACTAAAAAAGATCAGATGAGGTCAAAATAAAGGAAGGAAAGTACCTGGGAAATAAACACTGGGTATCACACACTCCTCAAGTGCTGGGAATCCTTGAAGCAGAGAGGACAAAGATCTGAAGACAGAGCAAATTGTACACTCTGATCTAACACTGAAATTAATTTTTAAGAGCTTGACATTATTTTTCTTAATATATGACTTAACTTTGCTATAGCTTAAAAAAAAAAAAAAGAGAGAGATCAAACTTTTGCACGGCCTCGAGAGCCACAGGATAGAAAATGGGCAAAACTCATGATGGGGGTCACGACTCACTCTTCCTTCTAATCTGATCGATAAGCCGAATGTCCAGTTATCAAGGTTCTGTGCACATTTTGCTTTTAATCACAGGGAGAGTTACTTAAGAAGATGTCTTTTATTGTCTTTCTTCTGCATTTTTTATTTTTTATTTTTAGGTTTCTAGACCGCCCTTGAAAGTGTAAGGACACATGAAGTGGTCAGTTAGCTGATGGTCGCCTGTGACTGTCAAGGCTAGACAGTGGGTTGGGCAGTCGGGTCTACCCAATGTGTGGTTCTGCATGTTGCGGGACTTTAAGCAAACATAAAATTGATAAAAAAATTCTTCCCATTATAAACCTGAACAATCCTCGATAAAAAAAAAAAAAAATCTGTTGCAAGAAATTCAAATTATTCCAAAGCCCCCATCGCTTATTCCTGACAATCTCAATGTCATGGTGGGAATACTTTTAAGATGTGTCTGGGGAATCTTCCCATCAGATTCCTGTGAACCAGGAAGCCAGCTTAATGTTGGAGAAAGTGACATAGGCAGGCCTGGGGTCCCACAATTGACAAGGGAGTTTATGACTGCCTATCCAGCTAGCCATCCTGGAAGACTGTTCAGTAGGTGCAGGCCCAACCCTGTAGGAGGACTCACCTGTCTCTGCCAGGCAGCAGACTATACTGAGAACTCAGCCTGTTGGAGGAGAAAATCAGAAGGTGGATCTGTGTCACCTTTGTTTCAGCCGTGCACAACATTTGCTAGCTTCTACGTTGATTCTCATGATGTTCATAAGCTACAGCTTAGGGCCAAGGGTCTTTTTTCCCTAAGGTGATTTTGGGGTTTACTATATAAAGTCCTATGTATTAAAACGTGATCAATGGTAAATGGGAACTTTCTTTTGTGGATGGAAGCTAATGATGATACCATAATTTTGAGACACCCAGTATTGTGGGGACTGAAATAGCCATGTTGTAAGCACCTGATCTAAGAAATGCATATTTAAGAAAATGAACATTGGCTGTGTTATGTGCACTTACTGAGATGGTATTTCAGTTGGTGGGGCAGCCAGGAGATATCCGGATCTAAGTCAGTTATAGGAAATGTAAACGTTTCTATGTAAGTCACTTCTCCAAATTTGCAGGGGGCTGGTAGCTGGACCCCTCAGGATAACAGAATCCTCAGATGTACAAGTCCTTTGAATAAAGTGGTGCATTATACGCATAGACACTATGTACTTCCTTCCCTATGCACGTTCTTCCCTATACATTCAGTCGCCACAAGATGGCTTACACTGCTTAAGGCAATGCACATTCTCTGTCAGCCTCTGATCTATGTTATATTTAGGGGAAAAAAAAACAAGGAGAAGCGCCTGCCTGTGCTAGGTACAGAGACAAAAGTGTTTGATGATGATGGTTGAAGTCACAGATTCAGAACACATGGATACGGAAAGCGGGCTGTACTTGTTTGCAAAAATACAAGAAGCATCTTTAACTATTTAGAGAAGAACAAAACAAAGCAGGGGCCAGCTCAGTTTGGGAGGTATTTTTGTAGTTGAAAGTCAATGTTTTTTTTTTTTTTCCCAACCAGTTCAGATTAAACTCTGGTTGCAGAGAGGCCTTCCTCCCTGACAGTAACTATTATTGACTGTGCCACCTGTCCCTGGGCTGGGACAACCCTGTACTCTGTTTACAGGTGTGAAAAATAAAGTGGTTAGAGTAGGTGCTTAACTGAATGGCTCAAGCAAGGAGATTTACATCTGCCCCAATTATCTGAAAACAATAAACTTTCCTTATTTGGGGAGTGGAGTGGTGTGTGTGTGTGTGTGTGTGTGTGTGTGTGTGTGTGTGTGTGTGGTGTCAGTTGTTTCCTAGCTCACATAACATAATGTAACAAAACAAAACAAACCAAAACAAAAAACTGGTTAACTCAAAGGAAGCATGGGAAACTTCTTAATGACCAATAAGAGTTCAACTTAGATTTTAGCACTGACTTCTTTAAGCTGGTTTGAGATTGGGATTTCATTGCAAGAAAAGTAACAAAGAAGTTTAAAATTCTTACTGGGAATATTAGAATCAAAGCATCATTCAACTGAAAGTTATTTTGGAAGCAAATAAATAGAATCACCTTTGCCTTTAACCTTAACAGATTAGATCAAGCTTTTAACATGGGACTATTATTTTTGTAAGCTGAAGAAATCTGGAAAGGGGGAAGTAGAAATGTCCTAACTTCAAGGCTTCAAACCCATAATATATTTAAAAACCAAAGCAAGTTCTCATTCTAGGAATGCTGACCGTGTTAACTGGTACATTATCATCTCAAGACACAGGTCTCTGTCCCCCTCTGTATTAGGTTAGCATCTATGTTTACAACAGAAGGTAGAACAATGAGGGATAAGAGACAGACTTGAGCTTCCTGAGCCCGTCATTAGCATTCAGTTCTTGGGCCCTGCTTACATGGAGTACATGGGTCCCTGGTACTGCATACTCTTTGACCCAACATTTACTACAGGCCACTTGTAGCCATTTGAAGGGAGCTCAGGAAAAAGTGTGGATTGACATTTGCTGTGTATTAGTATTCTGTTTCTTTCCTTCCTATTTCCAAACACTTTTCTAGATAATTGTCTTTTAAATCTTCAAACCCACATCTGTCAGTATAAATGGAATCCAACATTCCGATTTTTATTTTTATACTATGTTTATCTCTAGTCATTTTATTATTTTTAATATAGAAATCATGGTTTTGAACTTAAAAAAAAAACAAAAAAAAAACTCTCAAAAGCAGTTTCCAGACCACAAACAGATTCGGGATGCTTGGTGCCTCGAGGGCAAACATCTGAGGACCAGCTGCAATTCTTCACGTTTCAAACAAAAGTTTCAGTTTGGCATCCGAGATAAAAATGACTGAGGAGGCAGAGGTGCTGTTTGTTTTGTTTTCTAGCCCTTTGGATAGCGTGGACCACTGCTTCCAGCTGTGTTAAGAAACTGATGTGAAATGGGGCTACTGGTCCCTTGCTTCCATTGTTTCCAGATGTGGCATCGGGCAGACCCGCAACACACATCTAAACATCGTCCCCTGCAGCAACCTATTCCCAGGTAAAACGGTCTGGAATGGTGTTGTTCTGTGGACAGTTACTCTCAGTTCCCACTTGAACATGAAACGCCTCGCGATTTAGGACAAACATTTCCACGTGTGAAGAATCCATGAAAGTCTGCAA
Organism: Cricetomys ansorgei; assembly: GCA_026225945.1. NCBI lineage: Eukaryota > Metazoa > Chordata > Mammalia > Rodentia > Nesomyidae > Cricetomys > Cricetomys ansorgei. The sequence continues at coordinate 5,576,723 of JAMJFZ010003970.1, forward strand.
TTAACTCATCTGACCCAAAAGTGAAGATGCTGGGTTGCCATATAAAGAAATGAAATCCTATTTTGATCTATGCATTAAAAAAAACCAAAAACCAGTGAAATTTAGTATGGAATATGGGTGACTGGGAAACTTCCAGAAAAATGGAAAAATTGGGGGCTTTGTGTTCTATTTTAAGGCATATTTTGGGTAAACTGGGGGCAGTGTTCGCTGAGTCTAGAGTAAATTAACACTGACATCCACCCAGCATCTGGGACACCCCTGGTGAAACTGTCTAGGCTTTGAAGAGGGATTTTGCCTTAATCCCACCAGTGTATAAAAAATACCGTTTCACTTTTTCTCCATTAATCAGGATGTAGTTTAAAGGAGAGACAGTCACAGTTTTCAATATGATCCACAGTGGTCGGAAAGCTGGAATCTTTGTTCAAACAGAGTCTCCTCCATTTGGAATGCTTCTGAGAGCGAGAAACACAGTAGCACCTTTGAAATACAGGTCGTTCAGACCACCCCCTAAGCATTCCCCAGCTCCACACAAAGGAAACAGAGCAGAACAGGACAGACTAGAGTGGGCTTGAGCTTGTGTGCCTCACACATGTCCCTCTGAATTAAGTAAGGAAGCTTGAAGGAGGGATGCATTTCTTGCCCTCCTCCCAGTACCCCAGACTCTCCTTAAAGTTCACCTTTTAAAGCTCCCCCGCCCCAGCTTTGCCCCTGAGCAGTGGGCAGGCATCTCTCCTGTTTCTTATAATAGAAGTCGTTTATCCTGGGAGTTCAGACTGACACAGACGATTGAATTTTACTGAGAAACAGGTATGGGCATGCTCTCAGCACAGCTGTTGGTTCTTTCTGTGTTCTGATCAGCGTTGCCAGGGTTGAGCAGGAGAGAGGACTGGCTACTGGTATGTATGTCTCATATGTTAACGTCTAAATATTGAACAGTTTTGAGAGAAGAGGCAACTGGTGGAGTCGTTCTAAGGTAGCAGGGAGTCAGGTCTGTTACAGGAAATGCTTGTAGGTTTTAATAGTAGAGGAAAAAAAATTACTAGAAAATTTAGTTTTCTCCAGAACTTTTGAAATGTAACAGGTTAAAATTCTTTATCTTATTAGAAATTCTAAGCTTACAGTGTTGGCAATTGTACGTGTTGCTTGCTCATTGTCTTCGGGGCTGTCCAGAATGGGCCTGCCAAAGGTAGGAGCTTCAGAGACACTAGGGAACAATATGAAAACTCCCCCAAAGAGGAGACATTTCATTTAAGCCATTACCTTCAGCTTATTCTCCACGGGTATTTATTGTAATTTTTAAATCGAATGCTCTAACTAGAAACCAATTGGCTTGAGCGTTATGTAGTAACTATCAAACTAGGGGCTATGAGTTGAAACTCAGGAAGAAAGGAAGGGACTGGATATCTCACACACATAGACAGCCATTACTATCCTAATAGCCAAAGCTCTTGTGCCTGCTTTCACACTCCCTTCACATGCAACAGCATTAGGAAGAATTAGCAAAAAAATCTGGTTTCTTTTTTTGTGTTTTTCTGGTGTCTTCTATAACCATCTAAACTGTGTGAGATCAGTATTTTTACATATTCTATTTATACGTTTTACTTTCTCTAGGTAACCATTTAGTATATGTCACAGAAATTGAATAAAATCAGTTCAGCTTTGTGAGAGAAGCACACGGGATTCTACTGTGAACGCTGTAATAACGCCGTGCCGTTGCCGATGAGTGAGAAGGTGTCCGTGTCACCGGCAGAGGACACTTCAAAAGAGTCAGGGACCTGACATGCACAAGAGCATCCAGTCGTAGCGAAGAACTAATATCAAGAAGCAAATCTGTTTTGTGATATAAAAATATCAAAAGAGAATTGATTTTTTTTGGGGGAGGTTCTTTGGGATTTTGCTATGTATCCATATTTCAAAGTATAAAATAATTTTTGCTCATCAAAATGTGTAATTGATGATAACCATTACCCCCTTTTTTTTTTGCATCTAAAGTTGGTTTGGCTTGAAAGTTAGTGTTCATGGTTATATACTTGGAAGTCTATTTCACACTCTGGAACACAGTTTCAAAACAAAGGCCTGTCCAAGTTGTATGTCTTTGTTTGAATAATGAAGACTGTTACTAAGCCCCTCACAGTAAAATAAGCTACACTCATCATCAGAGACTGAGACTTGGCCCTGTAAAACACAGCTCTTAGAAAAATGTTGAACTAAATGCAACTGGTCTTGAAATCCAATGGACAAATAGGACTGATGCTCACAGTCTATAATAAAGTTGCCACTTGGTGAGATTTAGAGATAAACAGCAGTTATGATCTCTGCAACAACTTTTAAAAACCACCTAATTTTTTCCCCCCACAAATAGAAACTTGTGGCTGATATATATGAGCACCTCCCAAGGCAGGAAGGACGGTTGCCAGGTAGAGGGAGGCTAGCTAAGGACAGCAGTGCCTGAGAAAATAGGCCTCACAAAAGGGACCGAAGCTGACTGCAGATCAAGCTGGATCTCAGCATGAGGTCAGCACAAGTGTATCTCCACTAAGGGAGATTCTGTACACATGGGCACTGGTGCCAAGGGGCACAAAGGGAAGTTACATAAAGGTGAGGGCCGGGGAGAACCTCTGGATATTTGTTGGCATGTTTTACAGGTGTCTTTGCATGGTAACTGGCAGCTTCTAGTATCCAAGGCCATTCGTAAATATCAAACTACAGGGTGAAGAAGGGATTAGCAAGGATATCACTTTAAAATGCAATTGCTGTGTGTGTGTACACGCGCGTGTGTGCGCACGCACAGGCACACACACATTTGAGTGTGTGTAAGTGAAATATTTATAAAGAATACTTTCTAGGGACTTCCCGTGCTGCTGAAAGGTAACATAGCTAACTTGAGTAGCACCCTTCCCTGCTACTTTTGGTTGGTCACTACTTGTCTGGGGACAGTGGAAGAGGAAAAGTGAATCACGTACTCTTCACTCATCCTTCAGAGCAGCACTTAAAGATATAGGTATCCAACCCAATAGACTAGGTTGAACAGCAAGAAAGATGTCGGGAAGAAGACCCGGGAGTATGAGTCCAACTCGGAGACGTCGATGTGGATGCGGCCTCTCCTCCAAGATCCTGACTTGCACTCCTCATAGCAGCAGAAGAAGCTCTGGCAGTCTTTGCCATCCAGACACTCATAGACGCAGGTGTCCTCAAACTCCTGCCAGTACATGGAATTGTTTAATGTGATCATCACAGGTGGCGGGGGTCTCATATCCAGGAGAGAGTAGTTCTGCGGGCACAAGAATAGCAGAGCAATCATGAGACGGAGGTAAGAGTAGCTTGACGTGCACTGAGCAATGGGTGCATCTTAGGTCTGCTACTGGACAAGAGGGATGCAGGCCGTGCCCACCCCATGCTTACCCGGCACTGAGAGCAACCTGTTCTTTACATCGCTGCATCTCAGTGTGCAAAGGAAACCCAGGCTGCAGTTTTAAAACCCTGTGTCCCAGATTTTGGAGGAGAGGGAGCGACAACACATTTTCAAAATGTATTAGCCGTTTCAAGTCTCAGATCTGTTACCTCGTGGCAAATACGTCCATATCATAGATCTGTTCCTTAAATGGTGAACATCATGGATATTAATTAGAGCATAGGATGATAAATATGGCGCCTATTCTGATTAGCGAACAGTAGCAGGTGTTACATGATGCAATGGGGGAAGAGTGCTGTTACTGCATGTAATTCAGGCAAAGAGGACTCGAACACGTGCAGCTGGAATACCCTCTACTCCCAAGCTCTCCTCCTGCCTTGGAAAAGTCAAAGCGGGAGGAAAAGGGAGAGTTAGAAGACTCACTGTTCCTTCAGAACAGGAGAATCATCCAGCTTGAGAAGGGGCTTCCAATGGAACCCTCCGGTTTTCAGAGAGCTGCCAACCCCTCAAGAACCATTAACTACACTCTACACTCTATGTTCCATTAGGGAAAAGCGCTGTTAAGTCTGACTAAGTCATAGAAGGCAACTGGAAAGACTTAACCTGTCTGATTCAGTTTAGCCGTTTTTGTTTTTTTGAAAAAGTATCTTATTAAAAATAAAATTAGCCCCCTAATATCAGACATGAGAAGCCCTTTTTTGAGTTGTTGGCCAAGGCTGTATAAGAGATTACCAAAACATGCAGCCTGTGGCTACTGGATTTTGAGATCCACCAGAGGTGAAAAGTAAGTCCTCACTGCTGAAGATACACTGTACTTCAGACACAGGGCTCAGAGGTTCCTGAGCTAGACCTGAGAAGCCTCCTCTCTGAGAACTAGCTTTCATGGGACCAGAAGGTGACATTTGAGCTTCCAAAGGAGAGACACGACCAACAGTTCTACCCAGCTATAATGCCTATGAAACACAAAAATGACTAGCATGGCATGTTAACCCTAAGGATGCAGTGTCACACTTTGATGAATTTAAGAGCTGCTCAACAAGAGGGAAAACAGGCCTGGTACTGGAAATGTAGTCAGTTACCCAGGGCTAGTGAAGTCATGGATCTTCGAGGAGAACCTACAACCACCAGTTTACTAAACCCGCATAATTCCCAACAATAGTCTAAATATTTGTCCTTACACCCACAAGTAAGTGTAGCTCTCACTCCCATCGAGGAAACACCTTTGCAACAGATGGAGCCATTATAGAAAAACACAACCAATCAAAATGTAGACTTGTGGAGCCTAAATAGACATCTACAAAACAACTCCCACACTTAAGGCTCAGAGTACACTGCAGAAGATAGGGAGGAAAGTTCGTAAGAGTGAGCGAATCATGGTGTTTGCTATGAGCCTCTTAGTAATGTCAGAATCTACACCCATAGTCTCATTAACATGACTACCCAAATGTGCGCTGAACAAGGTCAACACCAACAGACATGCCAAAGTGGATGGGGGAAAGCCCATGAGGCTTCAACCCTACACAAAGAGCTACTGGAAGATAAGGAATTCTGAGCATGGGAGAAATATTTTCCCCAGGGAAGAGCACACAGATTGGTTATCCTACACCAATGGTCAGCCCTGAAGACATGCATACAAGTGACATTATACAGACTGAGTAGATTGTATTTAGGAATGTGTAAGTGTATATACATATACACAAATGCATGTATCAACAATTAATGATGAAAGAGAACATGAATTTGAAAAAGAGAAAGGAAGGGTAAACAGGAAGACTTGGAAGGAGGAAGGGGAATAAATGTAATTATATTATAATCTCAAAAACAAAAAAAAAATGTCTAGCCTGGTCTGAAATGTTTTATGTATCCCAGGCTGGCCTTCCAGTCTCAGTGCCCTCATGACACAGGTCTGTACCTCTGTGCCCCAGTCTAGAAGCCTCTTTCTGAACTGACTGATTAGGTAGTTCCTTTGACCATGGTTGTCACAGTGCTGAGAATGAGGCCATTCTGAATTGTCAGTCTGGGCCATGTCACATAGAACACGCTCAGCCTTATCAGAGTCCTGAGACATGTTCCTTATGGGGGCACCTGTATTTTTAGTTTCTTAGTATTCATGGATACATAGCATTTGGACATCCATAGCCCAGCCAGAATCATGCATGCTACATCAAAGTACCCATGTGAAAAGGATGTTTTTCCTATTTTGCAACTGTTCTAATTTGGTTGTTTTTAGTAATAAAAACACATTTTAAAGGATCAATGGCAGCACTCATTTGATTTCAACACGCACATTTATGAAGAACATTATCTTTCCATGCAACCTCAGTTTAGTCAAAGTTCTCAGAAATAGGGGCACCTGTAAATCATACATACAGAGGGTGTTTGTAGGCTTATTCGATCTGGAATCCATCTTGCAGAATCTGGATGTAATAACTGCAGGAAAAGAAAATGAGGAAAGCCGAATTGGAAAGCAGCCATGGAACTCTGCGGTCTTGAGGACATGCACACTCTTACCCTTGCACCACAGGAGGTGCAGACACCGGAGAAGGGCGAGGCATCCCTGTCTTGTTGCCCCAGCGACAAGATCATCCCCCTGTCTAAGATACTTAAGTATATGAGAACATTGCAGCGCACATTTACCTTAAACTGCCCTCCTGCTGCATCTAAGAAAAACCTTGGCTATCCTCGGCACTCACCGATGTCTTCTTCTTCCTGATGGTTGGCTTTCGACAGCTTGAGTAGTAGTTGAGGGTGGCGTACTCCATTAATGCGGCAAAGACAAACAAGAAGCACACGGTCACAAAGAGGTCCATGGCAGTGACGTAGGACACCCGAGGCAGGGACTTCCTGGCAATGGTGCTGAGTGTGGTCATGGTTAGCACCGTGGTGATGCCTGCAGAGGGGACAGTTGTGAGCTTGTAAGAGGGACACCAGACTGAAAGGTCAAAATTGATGCAAATTTAGAAACAAGTAGATTTTGAATTTTGACTCATGTTGTTCCAGGCGGGTGATTTATGGAAGTTGCCCCTAGACACTTGGAAGTGGTAAAGCAGCCTGTGGTCAGCTGTGGTCAGGAGGATAGCAAGCAACTCTGCAGTGTGCGAGGTGAGTCAGAAGGTCAGGAACTAGAAGGTGAAGCACACTCGGTGCATTTCCACCGCATTTAAAATTTCATAATACCGCCGTACATCAAGGAACACACATTAAGTGATTGACAGATTTGAGTTATTAACTGTTTGTTGGGCATTTCACATTTTAAATGTTTCTAGATGAACAGGCAGCCTATAGCCTTCCTGCATGTTCTACGCTGTCCCACACCTCAGGCTTGTCTTCTGCTTCATGTTTCCCGCTTGCCCACTGTGTAAACTCCTGTCCATCTATACCCAGCCCCAGCATCACTCTTTCTGAGATGTCTTCTCTGAAAACACTCATGAACAAATTTCCACATTTCTCCACTCTAATTTCTCTGTTGTAATTGGTATATTTGGTGGTTTCCATTACACATAGTTATTAATATCTGGAATATATGATCATGTTTCATTGATTCAGTTTGTTTTCTTGTGTCTTATTTCTCCCCTCAGCTGTTTCTGTGAGTAACCTCAAGCATCTGTAGAAACTCTTGATGTTTTCCCAAGTTTCAAAGGCTGTATGTTGGCGCTACAGTCCCTATGTTATCTTTGAGTGCACATCACTCTGTATAGCATGTCAAGGGGTCCTCCTGCTAGTGTTTACACGGGATTTATCCCCCTTTCAACAAAATGTAGACACCCTATTGCTCTTTATTTTTTATGGCTATAATATAGTTGTTCTAAACAACTTTTCCTAAACAGTTAAGGCTTACGTCAGGCTACATTAGATTTTCAATGGCTGTAGAATGCAGCATGAGAGTAGCAAGAACTCATAGTCATTCAGCCTGTGATGCCTTGTAGGCAGGATTATGCCTTTTGAATTTTTCCATTTTAGAGTTTGGTTATAATCTGTCTTAGCATGAAATTCTTTGGATTTACCTTGTTTTGGATTTACTTAAGGTCACGATATGCACATTTGTCTGTTTTTTGAAAAAATTATGAAAATATTTGGCTACCATTTCTTTGAGGACATTCAGCCTTATTGGCTTCTTCTGGGACATCTATGAGAGAAATATTAGACTTTATTCCTTGGTATTTTCATAAGCCCTGGGGTCAATGTGTTCATATTTTTTCAGTCTATTTTCTTTCCTGGTGGCTCGAATTTTTCTTGATTTACACTAAAGTCCACAGATCCTGGCATGCTCCATTTTGTGAGTTATTTCTTTTAGTACACTATTTCCTGTCCTAAAAGCATATTTGATTCTCCACCGCACCGATGCTGCTTGCTGAGCTGTGTTCCTCTGTTTATTTATCTTGAGTGTGCTCATGTAGGCATGTTCTTGTTGAGATTTTAGCAGCCTGCTCAAATAATGCTAACATCTGTGCCACCTCAAAACTGGCACGTCTTATGGTATGATCTGTGACATTTGATTATATTTTGGATGTTTTAGGAATTAGCTTCTGTGATGAAAAGTAATATTCTGAACTTCCCAAAACAGCACTACTATCTGAACTAGTGTTCAAACAAAGACCTTCTAGGGGACTGTAGTAGTAAGCTGCTGTGGAGGCTTACCAAGGAAGATGCAGAGGCACACTCATAGATGTAAACCCTGCCAGACCTCAGCAGAGGGAACCACGGTCATGGCCAGTGCCATACTGGACAGTGGAACCCAGAGAGTCTGAGCTCAGGTGTTTTTATTGTTCCAAAACTCCTCAGGTGTTCTAATGATAGCATGTGCAGATCATGACCAATCAAAAATATTTTACACAAAGCCAACATCTGCAGACAATACAAAATGCCAAGGCCTAGGTATTCTCTCACCCAACAGTGTGCAAAGTTATTTTATACACAACTAAAAATAAATGACTACAACAGGGGATCTTCCACAATGGAGCCACAATAGGAAGTATGTGGTAGAGTTTCTCACGTGGAGACTGAACAATGAAGCAGAGAATGGGGTTGGAACTAGAATTGGGTGTAACCTTCAGAGGCCCATTCCTGTCAGCCTACTTCTAACATTTGGGTCTTTCCTCCTAAAGGCTCCATGACAGAAACACCAGAGAGAGAACACTCAAACCATATCTCACAGAAAAACATATCAGATTTAAACCATAGCTCATGGACAGCATTGCTATCTGTATACATGATATATGTATATGTATATATACTCATGTATATATAAATACATATATGTGTGTATAATATATATATATATTTATATGTTTTATGTTTTTATTTGTGTATACTACTTGTGGTTGTTTGATAAGAATGGTCCCAATAGCTCATATGTTTGAATACTTGGTTCCCAGTTGGTGGAACTGTTTGGGAAGGATTAGGACATGTGGCCTTGTTGGAAGAGGTGTGTCACTGGAGGCAAGCTTTGAGGTTTCAAAAGACCATGCCATTCCCAGTTATCTCTGTCTGCCTCATGCTTACAGATAAGGATGTGAGCTCTCACCTATTCACTAATTGCCTAGACTTTGCTTGAACTCATCTGTAGCCCAGACTACAGATGATCTTGAACTTATGATCCTTCTGCCACTGTGGGAATTACAGGTCTATGCTACTAGGCCTGGCTCAGAAGCCAATTATTAATGTTGATTACATCACACGTTTATCATTTCTACTGTTTTCCATTCTTTCTTACAGATCCAATTTTGTATCTGTTTTCATTAGTCTAATTAATCTGAGTACTTTTTTTTCCTTGAGGTTTCAGGTCTTCTGGAACAAGTCTTTCAGCTTTTGTTTCACTCAAAGTATTTTCATTATAGCAAGATTTTGAAAGTGCATTTTCTATGGACGTAGGGTTTAAATGGACAAGTCTTTTGATTTTAACATTTCAAGGATGACAATACCCTGGGCTTCATTCTTGCATGTAAGAGATGCATGTAAGAGATGAGGCACATATTAGAACTCATACTTTCTCTTTTTGCGTTGGGTCACTCTATTGTAGCCCAATGGAATCTGATGTCTTCTTCTAGCCTCTTTGGGCACCTGCACACGTGCGTGCACACACACACACACACACACACACACACACACACACAATTTAAATTATATATATTAAAATGTAGGTGCTTCTGGAAACTTGCCAACACATAGCTTCTCTTCAGTGAAAGGAAACAGAACGTGCCTCAGATGGTTGAGAACAGAAGTCACAATGCTTGTCAATACAGGCTCTCAATAAAAATGCTTCCCCCCCCCAACATGCGCTTTGGTGCACTATGGCAACCTGTGCTCTGCAGAAAGTAGGTGTTCCCCTCTGGAGAACAGGTTTGCTGAATTGAGATTTTGATATATTATTTATTCAACACACTCACAAACATATTATTTAGCCTTTATGAACATTCCACTACTAGTACAAATTTTATAATGTTTATTTACCATCTTAAATTATGGCAAGGTATGTGGGTGCTTTCGAAACATTTATAATTAAATGTTTGTTGTTATTTATCAAAAACATAAGTACCTCTTGGTCCTTCAAAAGAATATTGAACAACTGAGGACAGGTCTTAGTGTTTAAAAGTTAGAATTATTTTTAAAATGTATATTTCAGTGCTTGAATTTAGGCCATAGCAAACTAGACATTTACTTCAAAAGTTATTAAGAATCTAGTTAAGATGTTTTCTATACATAGTACAGATAGATAGATAATAGATAGATATAAATGGGGAAGTATATATTCTAGAGAATTAAAAAACCAAATATAGTATATCAGATTCCTCCTCTAGCAGGGTCTTCATAAGTAGTCTTTCAGGATTTCAAGTCCAATATGGGACCATGATAGAACTCGTCTTGTAGCAGATTCTCAAAAGATCATTTAACGTCCTAAGAAGTCATAAACACTTTATTTTGTTATTTTAAAAACTGGGGAATTTTGCAAATAAGAATGACAGATGCTCATGCTGGCTTTAAATGTGCTTTTAGTCAGCGAGCTCCTGGGTCGTGATATACTCTTGTTCTTGGGATCTGATTTTCCAAAATCCCCTTCATGGGCAAATTAAGAAGTAGAGTGTATCTGGGGGCTGATGCAGGCTTCCGAATTTATGCCAGCACTGAGGTCAGTGTGAGAATGAACCTGGAAGTCTGCTTTCTGAATACAGAAAGGAGAGACAGTAAGACATGTACACTAAGACTCAAAATTGGATCAGATTGTATCCTGTGACCAAAGTAAACCAATAATCTACTAAACAAATAGATGCTACTGTGTGACAGCTGAGAGCAATATATCCTTGGTGGATATATTGAGATGGTTTTCTGTGGTACAACACCATTACTATTGCAACCAAGAGTTCTGATGGCTAGTCAGTCTGTGAAGATTACTGCAGTTGTGACAGGTCTTCATCTCCCATGCTGTAGGCTTAAAGCAAAGTTAACTGTGTTGGGCTTGGAGATCCTGTTCCATTCACCATGGCCCTTCGGCTCTTTGGCTAATGCACCACATCTTGTTTATTATATGGAGCCCATTTCTAAGAAATTACCTATTTTCTAATAGTGAAGCAGTGATGGGTATTTGAACAATTTATGCAGTCTAACAAGTGAATTTTGTAAAAATTAAATATTTGAAGCTTCCTTGGAAGAAAACTGTTTATGCATCCTTCGATTGAATAAAACTAAATCTAAAAAGAGAGAGAGAAAGAAAAATCTAACATGGATACTAAAAAAATACCAAGCCTGGTTCACATAGCTCTTAACTCAATTATATTTGCATTCTCTTTAATTGAACGTATTTTGTGAATGTTTTTGTACTAAATTTGCACAAAATTGTAGATAACATTTTTGCAACTTACCTAATGTTGTTCTTGCTGGTGTCGCATCTTTTTTGATCCAAAATGACACCCAGGACAGAACCACAGTCAGTATACAGGGAATATATGTCTGGATAGTGAAGTATCCCATTCTTCTACTGAGTTCAAAGTAGATAGTCATGACAACATAATCACCTGCAATAAAAAGTCCCCAAATCAAGGCTACATTCATGGGTTAACATAATGTAGGGAACCGGTTTATAACTTAATTTTCAAACTCAGTTACTTGAATGAAAACTACAAGTACAGCAACATCAATTGAAAAAAAGCATCAAATGTGGGTGCTCTTCATCTGTAGCATGTCTGTGACTTTGTTAACATTTTACTGGGTAGTGTAAAGAGTACCCTAAAACATGTTAATGGGTAAGGGGACAGGTGTGCACATTTACTCGATAACAGATAATTTGATAAGGAATTGTTGCTAGATACCATCTGTGTATTGCATAATTACATCAAGAATCACAAGAAACTTTAGCCCAAACATATCTAGGGGGCTAGATATTATAAGACGTTTTGTCTTCAATAATATCAGAAGCTAAGCTTCTCCTTTTTGCTTGTTAGTTTGTTTTGTTTTTCGAGACAGGGTTTCTCTGTTGTAACTCTGGCTATCTGAAACTCACTCTGTAAACCAAGCTGGCCTGGAACTCACAGAGGTTCCCCCTGCCCAAGTGCTGGGATTAAAAGCATGTGCCACCACTGCCCAGCTAAACTTCTCCTTTTTCATTAGTAGTCATTCCATTGGTAAGTGCTGGTGTTGCCTCATTGTGCCATTGTAAGGAGAAGGCAGAGGCATCTCTGTATGAAGTGTGCATTCCTACCCATGTAGTCATTGTCCTCTTCATAGTCACAGATAATACTGAGAAAGCACTACACATCTTAAAACAGAGGCTTGTGGTAAGTTTATTATTAAAATCCAGTTTTATTTCATGCCCAAAGCCATAGTTAACCTTAAAGAAATAGTTTTTAGAATAAGTAAAACATGGAAAATTTAATTATGTAAAAAGTTAATTAGCTAATATGATTATATTCCGATTAAGTTCCAGAAAAAAAAACTTTAGAATAATTACTTGGGTCACTCAGTAGTCATTACTGAATTATCTTTTAAAACAAATTTTAATGTTTAATTGTTAGTGGGATCTTTTCCCTTCAGATACAACCACTTACTTATATGTTTAAGTTGCAGATGTTTCTGTTTAGAACTGTGTTTTTATCAGACACGGCAGTCCTGTGTTGGTTCCTCACTGTGTGAACGGTCAAGAGCATAGAATGATGTTACATAAAAACAGCACGGAATTATGCTTTGAGCTCCGAAGTCTGAAGAACCATGGACTTGTACTCTTGTTTTTAAAACAAGAAGTAGGTATGAATATACACACTGGACATCAGCATTTTGGGGGTTTCAAAAGGAATCAAATTCAAAAAGGGATTACGAAGCCACTATCCCAGAGCCTCAATGACAGAGGGCATCCAGAATGGTGTGGAAGAGAAGACAGTCACAGGAGCAGAAGATACCAGTAGCCAGGGGAAAGACACCGGTAATTTGAGGAAATTTGTGGAGGCTTAGTGAAGAGAATCCAGAGTGAGAAGTTCCCAAGGGCAGTGGACATTCTGAAGTTGGTCACTAAGAGACTTTCCCTCTGAGTTCCCTCTTGGTTTTCAATGGGAGGATCCGAGAAAGCTCCCAGCAGGCCCCAGTTTGTCAGACAGGAAAGACTTATAAAACCTGCTACATACTCTTCAAACTGCCAAGTTTATTAAAACCAAAGAAAGCCAGACAAACTTTCACAGCTATTAAAGCTCAGGAAGATTTGATGACTAAATGCAGTGTGCTATCTGTCATTGGTAAAAGAAGACTATAGAGGAAAAATGAGGAAACTCTGGTTGCTATGGTATTTACTTAATAGTTCTGCATTAGCACTAGCTCATCTGGTTTTCAAATGTGTTACAATAATATAGAGGAGTGGAGCCACCGTGTCTGAGGTGCCCACGAACTCTATGGTGTCTGTTGTGCCCAGTTTTCCAAATCCCCCTCCTCAAGTACCACCAGGAGACCAGTTCTGATGCAAAAGCAAGGAGCCTTTATTCTGCAGAGCAAACCAGTGCACTGGGATCTGGCCCCACGCAAGATGGCCGCCCGGAGTGAGCTTCCCACATGGGTTTCTAAAGGGAGCAAGGGATCTCTCTGATTGGTCATAACCCAGGCACTGGATTGGCTCGTTAAATGTTACGCAGCAACAAGGATTTCTGGGAAAGTGAGTACTTGCCATTAAAAGAGGAGAGGTTAGTGCTTTTACCACTAGGGGTGCTGGGCTTTTCAGTGCCTGCACATTTTTTCTGTAAATCTGAAAAGTGTTCTACACTAAAATACACATTTACTTTTAGATTCCATAATCAAAATAACAGAGAGATACAATCTTTTTAAAAAAATTTTTTAATCCAAGGTTTAATTTTTTTTTTCCAATTTGGTTGAGGCCAACTGTTTTATGAGTCATCCCCCTGGACAAAGCATCTACTGGAATAATGAATGAGGTAGTAGGTCAGCCGGCCAAGCTGGTCAAGAAGTCTTGGCCAATTGGAGTAACCTATTCCCTTGTCTGTAGTGACTGCATGCTAACAACTTTTACGGAACCCATGAAAGATTTAAGTTTTCAGGACAAACAAAATCTAAATTATGAAGATAGAAATTAGTGGCAAAATGTTGCCTCTAAGCACTGCTTACCTGGGAAAATACAACCAAACGTGATATTTTCCAGTCAGTATATGCAGCATGAAATTGCATTAACTTGCCAATTACTAGTTATGAGGAGTCATGAGCGTTAAAGTGCCTTTGTGGTCATATTTACCTTTTCCCTTCCTCCCACAGGTTTTTTTTTTTTTTTCCCTCTCAGGAAAACTACCAGATTTTCCAAGGAAAGGCTATGAAAATTCTGAAAAAGCCATCCCATGGGGTACTGTGAGAGAGTAAGAATATCTATACCTCTACATGTTTTGTGAAACACATTTCAATGTATAGAGCCAAGGACAGCAAAAATCATTTGCTAAGACAGAGGTGGAAATCTATTAGAACACTAGGTCACGGCTGGGGCATCTGGCAAAGAGAGAAAGCTCTATGCTCAGAGAGAGGCAAGAATGCCTGGCAAGCCCATTACATCTTAAAGAGGAATGGGAATGGTCTCTAGAACCAGAACAAATCTTTTCTAGACTGGGCCGTAATTAAAGCTCAGGCGATACTCCAGCACTTCCTTACTCCAACAACTAGCATAACAAATAATGCAGGATCACAAGTTTGACCTACTGATCAGCAGAGGTCAGGGAACTGACCTCAGGTCTTCTGGAAGAACAGAACGTACTCTTAACTGCTGAGCCACCAATGCAGCCCCTGTCCCAACTTTTGACTGAATGTGCAAAACTCTCACACTGAAGGCCAACAGATGAAAGCCACATTCATTTCCAAGTATATAAGATGCTGTTCTCAGTAGCATGCCTAGCTTACAAATGAAGTTATAGGAAATAGAACAAATCAAGAATATCAGTTGGAAGAGACAAACCAATCAGTTGAAACAGAAACCAGGTATGAAAAAATTAATTAAATACATCATATATTAAAATGTTTTGTTCCTCTTTTTTTTTTTTTTTTTTTTTTTTTGGGAGGGGGCGGGCGGTTTCAAGGCAGGGTTTCTCTGTTATAACTCTGGCTGTCCTGGAACAGACCAGACTGGCCTTGAACTCACAGAGATCCTCCTGCCTCTGACTCCTACCTGGCCGTATATTAAAACTTCTAATACAACAACAACAACAACAACAAACAAAACCCACTAAACAGGTAGATATTCGTCCAATATGAAACACAAAATGGAATATGAGTTTACGAGTCAGAGCAGAGTACAGAAGCACCATGGTAAAGTAATAAAGAGCCCAAATATATCTAGATTTCCACAAGACATGGAAAGAGAGAGTGAGATTATTTGACTCTCCAAAAAGCTTAAACACACCTATTTGGAAACCCTCTATGACTCAGCTATAAAAACTGGTCTTCCTCATGTCTAATGCTGACCTCCTGAGCCCTGCTTTTAGGGGGAAACAGTCTGTGTCCACTAATTAAAAAGCTTGGTTTAGAGATTAAGATTCTCGGAGCCATGCATGCAGGGGAGAGAAACAGAGCTAGAGACACTGACAAGGAAACATTTTGTTGCCTGGTGGAACTGGTCCTCCAGCTACTGCGAGGCTGGGGCCAGGCCTGCGCCTGCCTCTCCCTGTTGCCATCTGATGGGCCAGGGCCATTTCAGTAGAGCTGCAGCTGCCGCCGCCACTCCTATTGCTTGCCCTGCAGGAGGGAGGAAAGCACAGGGCACCCAGAGTACTATAGGATTGGCCAAAGGTAGAATAGTGTGCAGTAGCCTGGAGCTTGTGCAGGTCCTGCCCTGGGACAGGCTGCCCAGCCACACAATCACCCTGATTCTGAGCAACAACAAGTTATCTGGTGGTTCATGAATTTCTGTGTTAAGTCTCCTAGAAAACCTGCGTGATCAGTGCTTCCTCCAGACGCCATGCTGATGTTTGTAGTTTGTGCTGCCAGAAGCAATATAGAGTCTGTGATCCAGGCTGTCAACAAAAAACCAGGCTGATGTCAATGATCCATGTGGCTGCCTGCTACCATCCCCAGGTGGTTATGAGCAGGAAAGCTTTTATAGTGGCATCGATGACTGCAGTTCATAACTGAGAATGAGAGACATTGAAGGTTTTTGTGCCAATGCCTCCCCCCCCCTACAAAAAAGAGAAACAGTTTAGACATGAAGCTATTGAGGAAAGTCCTTAAAAATTGAGGTGGAGATGTTGAAGTGTAGTTCTTCACAGTTGGTATCTTCTTGGGTAGGTGGGGGGAGTCCGTTTTCTTTGGTGGTCTCCCCACCGGGAGTTTGAGCGTGCACCAGTGAGTGTATGGGCAATACCAGTTAGACTTGTTTTTTATTTTTAAAAAAGAGAAGGTGTGGGGGTGGAAGGGTGCACCTTGGAGGAGTGGGAGGTGGCTGTGGTCAGAATACATTGTATGAAATTCCCAACTAATTTATAAAACTATTCTGTAAACAAAGAAAGCTCAGACACCAGGCAGGATAAATACAAAACATACAAAGCAACGATAACAATGAAGCACACGCAGACATGTTAAAACCTGTGAAATCCAGATAGCAGAGCAATGCGGTGAGTGTGTCTGCAAAAAGGAGAAACATGTTTCCTGCAGAAGGATTGGGAAAGTTGTAGCAGACTTGCCTTTCAAATCATGCAAGTGTATTAGCTATGTTTCTATTACTATGATTAAACACTATAACCAAATTGTCTTATAGAGGAAACATCTTTATTTGGACTTATGGTTCTAGAAAAGCAGAGTCCAGGATGGTGAAGGTCCAGCAGCAGGGACTGAGACATCTTAAACCACAAGCTCAAAGCTGAGACAGTAAACGGGGAAATGACAGAAGCCTTACACCCTCAAAGTCTTCCCCTGGTGCCATCCATCTTCCAACAAGGCCACAGCTCCCAAGCCTCCCCGTCTGAGGACTTGGTATTCAAATGTCCAAGATTATGGGGGACACCTAATCATCACGGCAAGGAGGAAGACAAGGAAAGGAACTCTTAGGTGTCCTCAAAGAAAATGAAAACAAAACGAAACAAGGCAAAAATGAACCTCCATGACGATATATTCCCAAAGGTAAAAATAATATTAAACCTTCTCAGATACACAGAATCTAAGGGAATTCCTCAACATTAGATTTGCTCGTGAAAAGTCCGCAAAGCAAGTAATTCAAAGATAAAGCTTCGGATTTACTCAGACATTCGCATCGTAGGAAACACACACTGTTAGAGACCCAATAAACGGTGCAATCTACTTTTTAGTTTACTGATTTAAAAGATACTTGCTTCGGGACAAAGCTATGGCCCTACATTTTATGCTGACAGCACAGGAAGGAGTACAAGGAACAGCAGCAGCTGCCCGGGAGCTTCAAGCCAGATGTTGAGGGCGTGCTGTCCAGAGGCTTTCATAGTAGTTTCACATTAGCAAAATGCAATCTGGAAACCAACTGAGAAGGTCAGCGTGTGTCGTATTCCTAGAACAATTGCTAAGCTGCTTTAGAATCAGTATAAACTGTAAGTCAATGGAAAAGAGACAATGGAAGCACAAAGCTGCTTCGTTTAATTTTAAAGCAGCGAAACAGAGAAAAGGCAGAGTTAATGGAGTACATAAACTAGGACAGTGGCTTTTATTCCCGTCTTTCGATATTCACTTTATATACGAATGGTCTAAACACAGAGAAGAGGAATTCAAAACTGAACTATGAGATCCGAAAGCATTTCAAATAAAAAAGACATAATTCAGTTAAAAGTTTAAAAAATAGCTGGGCGGTGGTGGCTCACGCCTTTAATCCCAGCATGCTAGAGACAGAGGCAGGCGGATCTCTGTGAGTTGGAGGCCAGCCTGGTCTACAGTGTGGGTTCCAGGACGGCCAGAGTTACAACAGAGAAACCCTGTCTCGAAAAACTAGGAAAAACAAGTAAAACAAGTAGGAAGTAAGTAGAGTCAATGTAAGTAGGAGCTAGTGTCACTGTTCTGAAGACAGCAGGCTTCAGAACATGGACTGTGGTAGGAAAAAAACAGACGTGTTACTTAATGATAAAGGCACAGAATCCACAGAGATCCAAAACATTTGAGTCAAAATAATATGAAAAGAGAGAAAAATATACAAATGTAGTGAGAAAATTTAGCAAGTCTAAGTTTTAAGAACAACAAATAATTGGAAAATCTGATAATATCTGGATGACATGAGCGATAACAACAGCGATCCCACATCATGTAAAATGACAAAACAGGACCTTCCAGGGAAATGGCAGACTTGAAGGGATTCTGTGTGAGCCGGTAAAGGAGAAGAGTCAAAATAAAGAGCATAGACTCTATTCAAAAGAGATAAAGAACTTTGGAAATACACACACACACACACACACACAAGAACATTTGAAAAGTTTGGAGAGTGAGCTGGGCAACGAATCAGACAGAAGCAGGTGAAGCTGGACACAACTCCAGCCATGCAGCTTACTGTTGGGAGAAGAAAGGAGCTGCCTTATCCAGAAAGCAAGCATGGGCCCTGGCACACAGAGCCTGGCCGATCCGAGCGCCCTGTATTCCATCCTGTATATGTACCGCACTGACATTATCAGTTCATCAGCTGATGGACAGTTAGGCTGTTTCCGTTTCCTGGCTATTGTGAACAAAGGGGCAGTGACCATATATAAACTAATATCTCTGTGGTACAGTGTAGAGTCCTTTGGTGTTCCCAGGAGTCATGTAGCTGGACAATATGGAAGATCTATTGCTAGCTTTTCCGGGAATCTCAATGCTAATTTCTGTAGTGGCTGAACCAGTTTGCACTCCTACCAACAATGTATAAGGGTTCCCGTTTCTCTCATTCACTTCAGTATTATTTGTTCCTTTGTTTCTTAAAACTTAAAATTCCTTAAAACTACATTTCAACCAATAATCCTTTTCACATAAAACAATCTTTTGAAAAAGAACCAATCAAATCAAGATGCAATTTTAAAGTATAGTTAACTGGATACAATTGCCTTGAATGTAAATATTGAGTGAGAATAAATACAGAATTATCAATGGTTGTAATGCAGAGTTGATGGCAAATTAGGTTTGCTTCTTTGATCCAAATCATTTCATTTTTAGTATGCGAAGTTCTAAGCTCTCCCACCTTGAATTTTCTCTCATTTAGAGAGCTTGCTATTGATGGCTGGCAATGGCCGTGCACACTGCCTTCCTCGTTAATTGGCTTCTGTGGGGCTAGATCACGGAAATCAAGCTTTCACATGCATTAATAAGTGTATAAGAAAATAAATGTCACCACCGCAGAGTCGGCATTTTCTCAGCACAGAACCACATCCCTTCATTTGAAGAAGTTATGTGTATTGTTCAACTATGAAATGAATTAGAATTGATCCATACAAAGTGTCCAACAGTACTTCACAAACCGAAAACACAGGTCTTGTGCACAGCTACAGATGCTGGAAGGATGAAGAGGAAGAGAGCAGGGTTGGAGAAAACGGTCCAAGCTGGACTGTGACTCAGTGGTGGAACACATGTATAACATGTGTGAGGTCCTAGATCCAGTCCCAGGAATGGAGACAAAGGACAACAAAAATATGTTCAAGTCATAACACAGATTTTTCATGGATGACAGAATCCATTCAACTTCACTGCCAGGGAAGCCTGTCAAGACACTCAATTTAAATAGATTGTGGAAGGATGAATGAGTGTCTTTGGGGCTAGAGATAACTGGATCTATGGCAAGGGATTAAAATGTCTTTGAAGTGACTGATACTGACCTGAAGAAGCAGCCCTAGGATTAGCCCGATGATCATTGCGCACCCGTCAGCAGGGAACACGACAGGATGATCTATGGGCCCTGCCTTGGAAAAGAATATCTCCAGTTCCCATCATAATGGATGCCAGAGGCTTTCTGGGCCCAACATGCTAACTTATTTCTATACTCCTGAACAAGGTAGAAATGTGCATTTGGTTTTCGTTTTCTAAGTCTCTCAAGCTAAATTTAAGGTGATTTTTTTTCAAACATTTCATTCTTCCTTATGAGATTTCTGAGTTATTTTTTATGGCAAATATAGATACAGATAACTCAAATATTAAACACCTTCAGATCTTATGAATCCAGATAACCAGACTGGGAAACTGAACTCTGTAGATCTGCCATGTGCTTGATATGAGGGCATGCATTCTAAAACAAAAAGTTTAACCTAGGTATATTTTTGAGGATTTCACACTGGCAGGTGGGACTTAACAAGGTAGGCATTGCTGAGAAAAAGTGTCTTCTGAGAATGGAAACTTAGACTTGACTCATGTGGGTACTGGGAATTGAACTGTGGTCTTTTGGAATAGCAGCCAGTGCTCTTAACCTCAGATGTTTTCAACCTGTGGCTGTGACTATCCGAAAACACCTATTTCCAACCGTCTTAGGGACTGAGATACGGCTCAGTAGCAAAGTTACAGTTATGAAGTAGCAACGAAAATAATTTTATGGTTGGGGGTCACCACCACATGAGGAACTGTATTAAGGGATCACAGCATTAGGCAAAGGCAGGTGGATGATCTCTGTGAGTTTGAGGCCAGCCTGGTCTACAGAGTGTGTTCCAGGACAGCCAGAGTGACAACAGAGAAGCCCTCTCTCGAAAAACCAAAAACAAACAAATAATAACCAAAAAATCGATTGTTTGTATCAGATTAACTCCTAGAGATTGTAAGACTGTCTTAAATCGCAATAATGAATATCAACAATGCCCATTACGAGGCATATGATAGCATTGTGGTGTTGTGAGATGCAGTACTCAGCTCATCATCACTGGCCAGAGCTGTTGGTTGATCTTTGTTTCCTAAAGCATAGCACAAGGCCTGGATTACTGTGGAGTGACGATAGAAATGACTGTGCAGTCATTTATGTGAGGCCTTATTTCATAGAGTAGCATGTGTAACCGAGGCGGAGCCACGAGGATTGTGCTGTCTGGATTTCAGGAGGCAGCTCAATGCTGTGGCTTACTTTTCTCCTCTCTGAAGTGAGCATAGAGGCACTGCTAGGAGTCAGTACATGGACTGTGTACTGAGCCATCAGTAGTCTAGAGAGCCTAGTCACAGGACCGTGTCAGCTCCTATCAGCTTGAGTTAAATATGCTGACACTACAGATACTTCCATGTCTCTGTTCATACTTTTCAGAATAAAGAAAGAATGGAATGTATGGTTTGCCTGATATATATTCTCAAAACCACCACACAGCTCTGCCAGCTTGCTCCTTCTTATCCGAAGTAGTACCCGAACTCATGGATAGTGCTGCCCTCTTTCAGGATGGGATTTCCCATTTCAATTAGCCCCATCTAGAAAAATCCCTTACAGTCTCGCCAAGTTATTCACTTAGTATTGATTCTCAACGGTCACCACTCCATCTCCTGTCAACCTGACACCAAATATATCATTTTAAACTTCTGCTCTTGCTTCCCTCACCCTCATAAGCCTGTGTCCATATCATAAATGCAAAATACATTCAATCTATGTTCAAAAGTCCCCAAAGTCTTTGATAATTCCAGTGGTTTAAGTAAAAGTCTAGGTCTTACCTGAGACTGAATCTCTTAACAGTGAGCTCATATAAAATAAAAAATAAGTTGTGTTAAGTCTAACATACAATAATACGTGAGAAGCATCCTCGTCCTAAAAGGGAAGAATGGTATCATCGCAAAGAATGATAGGACCAAGCAAAACCAAATGGATCACACATCAATTACTTTAGCTCCATGTCTGTTATCTGGGGCTTGTGATAGAATCATCTGGGCTCCAAAGAGCTTATGTAGTTCCATTACTCCAGTTCTGACAGTAGGAAGCACATACTGTCTCTCTGTTGGACTGGCTCGACTCCATTCTGCAGCTTTTCTTAGGAGACATCCCTTGTTCCCAGAATTGCCAACATCCTGGGGTCTCTATTGAAAACAGGTTTTACCTTTACAACTTCACATCGTGGCCTCTTAGGGCCTCCTCGCTGGAATACCCTCTTTGCTACACATTGCCTTGTTCAAATAACTCCGAGGGGTGGCACCCTCAGTCTTGTATCTTTTATGCTTTCAACATCAGTTCCATGTGGATGGCATTGTTGAATTTTGGCTGCCAGGTTGCTATGTAGCCAGGGCCTGTGAGACCACAGTTGCATTACCTTCTGCATACTGACCCTAGGGAAACATTCACCCAGGCAGTTGATTTTAAGGAGAAGGAAGACCTCTCATTGATATTTTCATTTTATGGGCTTTCCTTTCAAATCTTCGTAAGATGGAGCCTTCCGATGTGTCCTCACCTTGAGGACACTGCTCCTGTTGTTTAGAGCAGTGTAGGAGGTTACTCTTCTACAATTATAGTCTCTTTCTCAGCATGCAACGTGGCTGCAACTTGGAATTTGCTCTGCTCTTTTACTTACTGCTCCTTTTCGATGCTGATCTGGATAAGAGTGCTGATTAATAACCATTCCATAGCTTGAATGCTCTCCTGCCTTGAAAGCATATGGGTCCATTAAGTGTCAACTCAACTTTGCTTAGTTTATTCTTAGTTGTGCTTAAAATATTGTTTTGTGTACTTTTTGGTGAGGGGCTGCCTAGGTCTTGGTGTTTTGCATTGTGTGCAGGTTTTGGATCTATGTGAGGTGATGTTTAATTGCTTATGGTCTTCATGAGGTATCAGTAGAACACTCGAGGAGTTCTGCATCAATCAAAACACCTGAGCTTGGATGCTCAGGGTTCTACTGTCCAGTATGGTGCTGGCCAGGACGGTGGTTCCCTCCGATGAGCACTTGTTCCTGCGAAAATGTCTGTCTCTTCCTTGCTGAGCCTTCACAGTGACTAACTACTGTAACTACTATACCAAAATTTTAACAGTGAATGGTGGGGCAGAGAGATGGTTTTAAAAATATTTTCTATGATTTTAAGCTTAGAAGCCTCAAATATTACACATTTGGGATGTGTATCACTGATTTTAGAAAGTGATCATTGTCCAGAGATGCCAGGAAATGACTCTTTGAGATTTTTTTGGTTTCAGCAAATACACAGCTAACACAGATCTGGTAAAGATATAAAGAGTCTTGTCTATCTAGCAGTGCAACATGATCATTTTCCTTGATTCAAAATGACTGATTTATTCTTTCTTATTAAGTAAAGTTCCATCTCTCTTTGGGACTGTTGTACAGTTTCTGGATTGAAGACATGGAATCTCATGGGTAACAGATATGACAGGGTTCCCGGTATTACAGGAAAAAGGTGAATGCAAATACATTGCCAGCAGGCCCTTCGTTGATAACAGCGATATAAACATAGGCCTGGAACACAGTCTGTTCTACATCAGGAAAACAAACTAATTTAAAAGCAGCACTCCAGGGAAGCCATGTGGTGTTCTGAAAACCCTTATCTAAAATATTCTGGCTTCAGTAAAACAAAAAAGACATTAGGAGAGGAAGCCTGGGGTTGATGAGGTGGCTCAGCCAACACCGGCATCAAACTGGATAAGGTGTGTTAGATCCCTGAAACTCACATGGTGGAAGCTGTGCTCTGATCTCCACATGCACACCACGGTGTGTGCTCACTCACATACACACCGACACAAACAGATAAATAAATGTAGCAAAAACAAGAGGTCTGTACTAAGAAGGGACTGGGATCAAACATCCATCTACAGCTAATCTGCTTCCCATAGACTTACCCTTTCCCACAACAATGCTGACGGGTTGGTGGGTACTCACCAAGATTAGTCATTTCTCCCATTGTTCTAGGAGACAGCGGTATTAACTTCACATCATCCCCAGACTTGTCTGAGAATGAAGCCAAGACCAAAATGTATCGTTCTGTTAACTCTTTTTATCTGCAACTTCATTATATAAGAAAGAAAAGGCTGTTCCAATGTGTCAGCTCTCTCTATTTAAGGCACATTTAGGGAGTTGCAGGCATTCCCATCTAAGTCTGTGAGTCTCATTAAAATTGTGGGCTTGCTAGCTACTTTTCATAAAAGAAATTTTGTTCCAAGTTCAGCATAATTAGTCCTAACAAAAGGGCTAATCACAACACCATGCAGCTCTGGATAAAGGCTCATACCTTAAGAGCGTCATGCATTGATTAAAGAAACGCTCTGAGTACCAAGGAACAATAGGTAAAACCAACACAGGTTTGATAGCGAGCCTTTGAAAACACAAAATTACACAAATCCTATATCACTGGAAAAAAAAATATTAAAGAAGGAAATGACTGGTTTTGGCCTGTCGGAGAGGTGAGAAGATAAATTGTAGGCATAAGGCCCTGCAGTGCCGCTCACGCATTTAAGCAGTGGGGAAACTCCCCATGCCTGTGGTCTCCCATCCAAGCGCTTTCTCTGGCCTATTATTTTGCTAAGTTCCATGAAAACCGAGGGTCAGGTCTAATAAGTAAAAATGAACTCTTTCTGGCAGTGATAGCATTGTAAAACTATTGACGTCACAACGAGAATCTAAACTCAACCAAGTCTCATAGGGAGTCTATTGCTGAAGGCCTAACTTACTCTCTGTGCTGGTCAAAGGTCCAGTAAGGACCAAACGAAAAGCTCAAAATGTTACAAGAAAATATTCCCGTCTCTGTATTAAATAAGGAAATTGACGTCTGATGGTAAGAATAATTGATTAAACATGATTAAACATTTAAAGGCATACATATGTTAATTTGTGAATTCAATCACGAATTTTCGTCTTTTAGTGGAGAGGTTCTTTAGACCCACGCAGAAGTTTTCCACTTTCTCTGTGAATTACAGAAGGCAGATTGATTTTGGTAGATTCTGAGGATTTTTTTTTTCTCCCCACTCAATCTTGCAGTTAAAGATACTGTCACTATTTTTGGAATGATGACTATGAACCTAGACTGGTTTATTTCCCAGACTGCATTGAGGTAAATGTGAAGAGAGCAAGGTTTCACTTTGCTCCGTGGGAGGTACTTAAACATATTTTTCGATTCTCATTCAAGTTATAGATCTCACCATAGGTCCCTGTTAAAATGTGTCTCACTGAATTAAATGTTAGCAGCTAAATTAATGGAGTATTTACTAAAGAAAGTCAATACATAAATAACTTGATTCTCTCTCACAGGAAGTGTTTTCAGGCAATAATAGTAGACATTATTTCCATTTATGGATGGCAACTATGCACTTGACATATGTTAGTTCACTTAAATTCACGACAGCTACAAAAAGAGAAAGCAATTTCTTTATCATTTGCTACGGTCACAGGAACTGCCCAAGGCTGCATACTGAGGCAGAAATCCCCACCACACCCCCAGTGAGAATTCACTTCACACACTCAGGAAAACAAAACAAAACAAAACAAAACTCTTTAATGATAACGCATGTCCATCTCTGGCTATTACGCAAAGAAGAGCCGGCCACAAATAGATTTTACTAACTTACATACACTTTAGGCTTATGTAGTCCATATATGCTGTCAGCTTTAAATCTCTTTCTGGTCCAGGCCCCAGGTTACCCTCCCAACAGTTAAAACAGACAAGGAGACTGCACATCTGTCCACCTGGGCAGGTGGGAGATACACAAGCAAAGATACTGCCAGTTGTTTCAGAATTGTACACCAGTGTTGTTCTCTTGTTCAGCTGGCAGAATTCTGCCTTTCTTATGAGAAATGGGGAGGGGCACTTTTCAACAGACCAGGACTTTGTGATGGTTGTCACCCTGCACTGTCCCCTTGAGCTGCCCCTTAGAGACATGTTCTTTGATAAGGGGATGCAAGCAGGGTTGTCGCCTTTTGCTATGGGAATAGAACCTAATTGGAGGTCAATCTTGTTGACCAAGAGTTAGCAGAAACTTTCTCAGCAAGCCTAAACTTCAATTAGGGCACAAAATTGTTCCTGCCTTTGGTTTCTAACAAGCCTGGCCCTTGTACCTCTTATCTCCCAGGCATTTTGGAGGCAGCACTCCTTAGCTAAATTCAACTTTGTGTGGCTTAATGGTTCCTAAGGAAGTTTATTAGCATATTCTTTATTGTATGGCTTTGATTACTTCAACTTTCTCCTGCATCAATACCAGGTAAGCACATTTGTGTTGGTTACAGGAACTGCCCAGGGCTAAAGACTTGGTGAGTATCACAGTGCAGTTCAAACAACACAGGACCATCTGGCACCTGAGTTCCATGCTTACAGTAGGCAGCTAGGGCAGCAATTGAAAGCTCTATCGTCAGTACTGAGCACTGGTAACATCTAAAACTTCATACCCATAGTGATGTTTTTGGACTTTGGAGAATTAATGAGAGTTGCCGCTATACTTAAAGCATGAACCAACTTCAGAAGTATCAGCTGTGCACATCGAGCAGTGGTGCTTTAGTCACAGTACGGGAAGAGCAGCCTTCCCTCTGACTGACAACTGGACTCTCCTTGGGACCCTGCTGGAGCTGACAGTGAAATTCATGCCAAAAGAAAAAAGATACTACAGCAATTAATTGCGGGCCCTAAGCTTCTCCTTGATCTCATCCTTTGATGTAAAGGTGTGCTTGAAAGCCTGGCTTCTACTATAAAGCCACTTCTGGGATGGTTCTGAGCCTTCAGAAGATGTGCTAGCTCTCTGCAGAATGTGTCTCTGCAGAGCCTGCACTGTTTCTGTCCCTGTCCTGCACAGCTTCCTGCAGCCGGCATCCCACCCAGTGATCACACACTATGGTCAAAAAGTACCATGTGTCTTGACTATATTGTTTAGAAAAGTTATCCAAGGTTCGCGGACATTTTGGACACTTTTGGCAGTTTTGATACCACCAGGGTGTGGATTAGTTTGCAAATGTCTTTGGAGGGATAGTAGCTCATTATGGAGTTCTCAGGACTAATTTCTCGTCTCCTGATTTCTTTTAGTCGGAAAACATTATTATTTTCCCTTTATTTCTATTTGCAACTTTGCTATATCTAAGATTCTCTGGTTCTTCTCCTGCTTCAATATTTCCAGGTTGTTATGCATCCTGGTATAAAGTCAGACATCTGTGTTAGTTTTGCTTGTCTTTTCCTTTAGATGCTTGAAGGTATACTTCAAGGTGTCTCTTGAATTTATCCTTGGACTGGACAGTATTTTTAAGCACACAAATTCATATTTTCCATCCATTTAGGGTAATTCATTCCTTCTTCTAATTCACTGTCTGTGAGATCCATTCTTGGGACTCTAATTACCCTTAGATTTATATTTTTTTAACCAAAGACACTTATATGAAAACTTCAGACAGCATCTCACCCACCCACTGCCTGCTGAACTCTAAATTATTGTTCTTTAGATTTGATGTCTCCTACTGATCAGATTTAGTATTTATACCTATAGTTTCTTACTTTCCTATTTTACATGATTATTTTTGCATTCTTAATTTAAAAATTCTCAAATTTTCCTTTTCAAATTTCTAAATTGTTGTATTTTTAAAAAATTTTAAACTATTCTCTCATGAAAATTATCCATATATTCTCCTTTGGGACAAATTCTTCTATGTAGACTAGACTGGCCTTGAACTCAAAGAGATCCATCTACCTCTTGAATACTGGGATTAAAGTCATGTGCCACCACACCCAACCCATCTTCTGTCCTCCTAAAAATAGATTATTTCCATCCTAGAAGCCACTGTTGGGTATCTTCAATGTCTTAATCATCCCTTGGTCTCTTTCCGTCGTTATTGTTTATTGCTTGGGTTTTGCCTGTAGATAATGTATGTATTTGTGTGAAATCTGAACAATGTCAGAACTGGGAAGACATTTCTGAAAACAGCCTCCTTTCTGCTGCCCCCAGAGCCCACTAAAGAAATTAGGAGCCTCCTCCTTCTAACCTTTACACGTAGCGATAAACAGAACTCGACCACTCAATTGTACCATTTCGACACCTGTACGAAACCTTTCCTTTTCATCTTTTACCAGGTAGTTCTTCAGAACCCTTCTGGATATGTATATACTTACTATGCAATTTTTTCAGCTAGATACACTTAATTGTTTAATCAATTATAAAAGCTGATACTTTAATTATCAATGAAACAATTCCTTATGTGATTTTAAGAGCAAATCATATTCACATTAGCAAACAGCAAGATCTTTAGAAAATCTAACTTTAACTCCCATTTATTTTGTACCTTCCAGAAGAAAATCAATTGGAAGATAGTTGACTATGACAACTAAATACCAAGTACAAAAAAAGGCACACACATAAAAACTATATTAATTTGTATATGCTACTTGCCATATAATTGGTGCTGTGTATTAGGCATAAATGATCACAATGATATAGAATTGGTAGCTAATTATTATGCTCAATGTATCAAAAATTCAAAATTGTCTTAAATTTTACAGTAATAAAGGAGAAAACTAGGACATAATATTAAAAGACATTTTCACCAGCTCCTTTTATTTGTGTATTCTCAGTGGCACCTGAGTCTCGGGAGCATTAATGTGGCACCATTGGTATAAGACAGATTCATAAGCCACTGGGTCTTGAGCAGTGCAGTTAGGGTTACATATACCAGTCAGTCCTGAGCAATCTGGTTAGCTTCATAAATATAATGCCTCCATGGTTTTTATTCAAAAATATAAATAGTTCTAATTGCTCCTATCATACCCAAATTTAAACATTTAACATATTTTTACCTTTGAATCAGCTGTGTTGTCTCAAATTTCACTTAGGTCCTAGACGCTCCTCGCTAAGGCTCATTCTAAACAAGCAAATGGAAGCCCACCAGGGCTTGGCTGGAGCTTGGGACGCAGGAGATAAAGGTCAAATGGCCCTGGTGGTTGGAAAGGTGATCTCTTTAAGAGCTCCTACCTGCAGATGTTGTCACGATTTCTGTTGTGTTTCTGAGGCCCATGAAGTCGAACTGGTAGAGTCGCCAAGATTTCTGATCAGCTGCCTCAACTGAATTTTTCCTCCAACGGTAAACCATTTCTTCTTTGGGGTAGCCATCTAAAAGCAGAGCAGATGTTAACACATGCAAACTTAGATTTATAAGCCATAAGTCAAAATTTATTCCTGATCATCTAGTAGTAGGTACAAGTCTAGGTCCTTCTCTAAATTTTTTAGAGACACAGAAACTCCAAAAGTCAAAAAACAAAAACAAAAACAAAAACAAAAAAAAAACCCAAAAAAACGCCACGTGCCTTCACGATGAAGAAAGGATTACTTGGCTAGCAGCCTGACCATGTCTCTGTGGTGCCGTGAGCAGGAGACTATTGTCTCCATTTCTTTAAACTGGACCATGGTGATGAGTTGACCTTCCAAGAAAGGAGATGTTTTCGAGTGTCAGCATATGTACCAGCTCTGTCATCTTGGCCTAAGTCCAATACCTAACATTCATCAACCTAGGCTGCCTTTATATGCACGGTGGAAATGACATGCAGGAAATGCACAGCATATCATTCTGATCTTGCAGGACTAAACATGCCTATTTGCACTGGTTAACTCGCAGAGCAAAAGTCACATGCGGGCAAACTATACCAGTAATATTTATCAGGCTGACTACTTCTCTAAAATGAAGTCAGCCCCCCAACCCCCAACACACACACCATAGTCCACTGTCTTATGCTCCAGGCTTACTCTTGTTACCACCCATTCCGATGTTCTTTGTGGTACGTTAAATACATTATTTTCTGTTGCTTCATTTAAACAATGAATTCATCCATCAGTCCTTTCCACCAGTAACTGATGGTCTGTCCACATCGGATATATCTCATGGGAGTAAAGTCTGAAGTGACCATGTTAGTAACCACAAGAATAAGTTGTGATAACCACAAGAATAATAGAGGGTTCTGCCTTCTGAATGTCATATGTGTACTCTGTCCGCACGTTCCCATCTTTCTTGTGTGTTGCCACCGCGATACTAAGTAACCTGAGGCACTCACCAGAAACCACCTAAGTCTTGAAACTATCTTGAAGCTTCAGAACCATTAGTTAAGGAAACTGTTGGCAGGATATGAGATTTGGTTAGCAATAGAGAGGGCAATAGAAAGGTACAGTGAAATTGTCAGAGCAATGAGAAAGGTGGGAGCTCTTTATAGAAGAAGAGGGAGGCAAATATATAAGAAGGCAGAAGGTAGGTAAAATAACAATAAGGATGCCTGAAGGAGCCAAAAATAGTAATCACACTACTAACTATTTACCAAGAAACTCTCCTAACATACATAATTGCATATATCAGTGAATATACATAGATAGTTTTGCTGAACTTTTCTCATCTAGGCTGATGGTGCTCCCTCCAAGAGCCAAAGACCACCTAACAAAATTCCATATACTAGATATAGGGTTACCATATTTGAGTTGTTGACCAGGGATGTCTGAGAGGCTCACAATACATACAGCCTGTTGTTGTTGCCCTTGGTTATTGTCCCTCCCCAGAGGTGGAGGGTAAGTCCCTATGGCCGACGATACCATGCAATTCAGAAACAGAGTCTAAAGACCCCAGAGCTGGAACTGACTTGAATGTGCCCTCCTTGAGTACTAACTTTCATGATATCAGAAGGCACCATGGAGGCTTCCAGAGGAGGGAGACAACCAATAGTTTTACCCAACCATGATGCTTGTGAATCATATCAATGACCAGCACGGCACAATAACCCTAAAGGTACAGTAGTGGAACACGTATCTTGGAGGTTACCAACTGCTCTCTAATTGTTTTTAAGACCCACTCAATGAGAGGAAAGCCATGATTGCTACTTAAAACCTAGCTAACTACTCAATGTTAGTGAAGTTATGGTTATGGGAATAGAAGCTACAAGCACTAACTTACTAAACCAGCATAATCCCTAACAACAATCTATAAACACCTGTCCACATAGTCATATAAAAGTATAGTCTTCACCTTAATTAAGGAAACTTCTCTTTGCCAAAGATGGAGGCTCCCAAAGAAAATTGTGACCAACCAAAACGCAGCTTTTCAGAGTCGAGTGCCAAGGGTTACATCTACAGAATACTCCTATGGTAAAGCTCAGAGAATCTTGCAGAAAAGAGGACAGAGAATATAAGAGTCAGAGAATCAGAGTTTGCTGTGAAATTGTGCCTCCTACTACTATCAGAAGCTACATCCATAATCTCACCAACATGATTAGGCAAACATGAGCTGAACAAGGATGACACCAGTGGACCCGCCAAAGTGCAAAGAGAAAGGGCCTAAGGGGACTCAACCCTACACAAAGAACTATAGGTAACTGGAGAAAGCAGTGAATGGGAGAGGTAGCCTTCCTCAGGGAAGAGCACACCAACTGTTGGTTTGGTACCAGTCAGCTCTGAAAACACAAACATACAGGTAGCATTATATAGACCGAACAGGTTATATTTAGCAATTATATGTATATACATATACATATATATATATGTGTAATAACATTTAGTGAGAAGAGATCATGAATTTGAAGGAGAGTGGGGAAAGACATATGGGAGGTTTAGAGGAAGAAAGGGGAATGAAGAAATTTTATAATTAAATTATAATCCCAAAAATTAAAAAAAGCCTGTATTTGTTATAAATTTCCCAGACTCAGATGCTTTGTTATGCTTTTGTTATAACAAAAAACTGACTATAAGTGTCTTATTGATATTGGTCTCTAGCTTGGAATGGCAAATTGCTCTCTTTCAGGTACTAATTCCTAAGTTGTTGATTACTCCAGGAGGCAAGATATCAGTTCTAATCCTTCTGTAAGCGATCCTGGTGTCTGCCTAGACCCAGGATGCCAAAAGCAATTGCTCTGCCCTGTTCCTGCTAGAGCTGTTCCAGTGTTCAGTGGTTCTTTGACCCAGTACTAGATATTAGACAAAGGCTTGTTTACCTGTGTTTCTATCTTGGATTCTCAACTTTGGCACCATGCTCTGAACATTAAAGTTTACCCTGTGCTGGATATAGCTCCTTGGCATAGACAGAAAGCTGACTTGCTACATTTGCCTCACTCCCAAGAGTAGGTCTACCTCAGGACTGTCCCCAGCATGTGGAAGCACTGCCATTATTAGCTGTTTACTGACTCCTGTCGATACTGAAGGCATGATTCTGGAAGACACACTTTGCCTCATCTTGAGTTATGCAGAACAAAATAGACACATGCATACCTAGGCAAGCACAGCAGGTGAACACTGGTCATTAGATGTTTGGAATTCCTCACACCCCCACACTCCTCACACCCACTTCAACTATCACCACACCCCAGGCACTATATGTTTTCTGTCCTTGCAGATTTGCCTTATTCTGTATTCTGTATAAAATCAGAATGATGGCACATGCAATCCTCTGGAAGTGACGTCTTTAGCCTAGTGTAAAAGTGATGAGTTCATTCACATGGCATTTAGCACTTACTCTGTGATCTTATGTGTAGTCAAATCACACCACAGTGTGAACAAACGTAAGATGCTCATCGACTCAACAGTTGCTAGATGTTTTTGATGAATCCACTCTTCACCGTAATGAACGTTTCTGTACAAGACTCTGCATTGGCGTGTGTCCTTAGCTTTCTCGGGCATATACTAGCTCAAGAATTGTTGAGGAAGCATTTTGAGAGACTGTCACATATTTCTCCAAATGATTCACCTTAGAAGTCTGTCATCATCTATCCAAAACATTACAATAATTGGGCCAATTATGAAGTGGTTTCTCACTATGTTTTCTATTTCCCCGATCACTGATCAACTGGGCATGTTTCCACTGCTTTACCGACCATATATGAACGTCATGTTAGGTGAGGTGTTTCTAAGATTTTGGCTCCTTTTAAAATTAGATTTTTATATCGTTGCCTTTTAAGAGTAACTGGCATGTAAATCCTTTGTCTAATATACGTTTTACAAATAAATTTTCCCATTGTTTTGCTCTTTTTTAAGCAACTGGATTTTTTAAATTTATGGTAGCACACACACACACCACACACACACACACACACACACATACATTTATCACTTAATAACTTTAACATGGCCTTAAGTATATTCATACAGATGTATTATCTATTTACCATCTATCTATTCTATCTATCTATCTATCTATCTATCTATCTATCTATCTATCTATCTATCTATGTATCTCTCATCCATGTACAAAACATGTACCTCCAGAATACATTTGTTTTTAATTTACTTTTTATTATTTAGAGCAATCGTTTTGTAAACAATTGGAAGGAAAGCTTATATACCACTGCTTCCACACATGCATTCCCCATCCCACTACCAACAACCACTTTAGAGGATATGCTTGTTGCCATTCATCATCTGCACCAGTAGATACGGCATCAGTCACACTACACACTGTTATATTGTCCCTGGGTTGGCAAACACGTAATGACATGCATTTGCCATCGATGCTGTACATTGTTCCATGGCCTGGCATATTCTTTATCTTCTTTCTATTCGTACCACAGTTCATCTGGAGACCACTGATACCTCCATTGATTCTTTCATGATGCCTGTCTCCTCTGATCTGTACCTTGCTCTGATCACTGGGTGGTCTCTCCTGGCCTCTCTTCCTTTCTTTAATCTGCTCAAAGAGTCATTTAGCATCACTGGTGAAATTTTCAATTCTAATTTTTCAAGGCAAGTGTTTCTGTTGGATTCTTTTGAAATAAGTTTCTATCTCTTAACTGTTTTTCATGAAACCCAATTATCATATTTCTATTTCACTCTTTAGATATGATTTCCTGTAGATCTTTCAAAGCGTTTAACTAGCAGACTTAAAATCTTTTACCAGTGCATCTAACATCTAGGAATCTTTAGTGATGTGTGAATGTGTGTGTGTGTGCGTGCATGTGTGTGTGTGTGTGTGTGTGTGTGTGTACAAACACACAAGCTGCACATGCTCAAAGGAGCTCAGAGGACAATTTCAGGTTTCATTCTTTAGAAACCATCTATTTTGTTTTCTGGACTCAAGCTCTCTCACTGAACTTACACCTCCCTAATTTAGTTAGTCTGGCTGGTCAGAAAGCCCCAGAAATCTACTTGTCTCCCTTGCTCCACCAAAGCACTGCTATCACAAGCAATTTACTGGCTAAGATACCTCCCTAGCCCTTCAACAATAATTTCTATTCCAATTTTTTCCTCTTGTAGGTGGTACGCTTTTCTATTTCTTTCCAGGTTATATAACCTTTTTTGGCAAACTAGACATTTAAAATACAATATTTGTATTAATTCTTTGACATTTTCATACATGCACGTAATGTATTTTGACCATATTCACTTTTACTCCTCCCTCCAGCTCCTCCCAGATCTACCCTCGCCACCTCCCAATTTTATGTCTTCTTATCTTATTTTTTTATAACCCACTGAGCACAATTTGTATTTCCCACAAAATCATGGGTGTGGGGTAAGCCACTGCAGTGTGGGTCATCTACTGGAAATTATACTCTTATAGAAAACTCTAGTTCTTCCAGAAGCCAATAGCTGTCAACAGCTTCTCAGGTAGGAATAGGGGCTCCTGGGCCCCCCTCCCACTTCGTGTGAGAATGTTGAACAGCTCGATTTCCTGTAGGTCTTGCGTCGGCAAGCACAGCTGCTGTGAACTCATGAATGGCAGTGGTCCTGTCATGTCAAGAAGACATTGTTTTGGCCTAGACCTCTCTGACTTCTGGCCCTTACAGCCTTTCCACCTTCTCTTCTGAAGTGGTTTAGAACTCTGAGGCAGAGCCTCCAGCTGTGTGATCAGGGCCTAAAGTCAACTCTGCCTTCACTGGAATCCCTTGATTCCCAACTTCTTCAACTTAAGTGTGCTCATGACTGCAGTCACATCACAGAGCACACAGTGGGTGAACCCGGTTCCTTAGGCATTGACCACCTTCCAAAGGCTTTTGCTGCCTTGAACTTTGTATAAAGTGCAGGCAAAACACAGTTCTTCAGCAAGCACTAGTAAGAGTTACCCTTGCTTTAGAAAGCAGCCTGTCAGGTTTAGCTTCCTGAAGACCTTATGTTTATTCTTCGCCGAACATTTTATAAGATACCCAGTTCTCAGAAGCAGGCTTTACAACCAGTGATCAGAGTCAAAACCAAAGCCATTTAGGCTTTGAAGCCAGTCAGTGGGCTGAGAGCTGCAGCAAGCAGGAGCCAGAGCCCCCTCCCAAGCCCCTTCTAGACCCCTAGTGCAGCCTGGCAGCACACTGGCAGAGAACCAAACCTTTATGGAGGCTGCCCATCTGTGTCTCTTCCCTCTCTTGACATTTTTTGTTTTTATGTATGACATACCGAATTAGAAACTTTTATATAAAACCCACCATTCATATCTATATTTATTTTGGGTTTTTTTTTTTTTTTTGCTTAAATAAGACAAAAATAAATTCTTAAAACATGCTCAGACAAATGCTTCTGAATTCTGATTATAGTTCATTTCTTTTTTTTTTTTTTTTTTTGCCTTGTTAAGTTAAGTTAAGGACTGTGCAGGCCTGGTTTTCATTAATGCTACTTTCTGAGTGTTATGCCCAGAGACAGGTACCAATGGGGTTTCTGAATCAAACAGGCTTCCCCTATTTAATCACAGCCAGCAGGGCTTACCAGCATGACTCAGAGGCAGAGCCTCAGCATTGTCAGTGTTCCTGCCCCAGGACTTCCTTCTCTTTGAGGACTAGGTACAGAGTCCTGTTGTGTTATCAGAGCACAGCAGGATGAGAACCTCATCTCTGATGGCCACAGTGCTCTCCACCCTGATCAAAACCAGTTGGCTGTCTGGTTTTGGTTTGATTTTTGTTTATCCGAAGGTGAGCCTTTCTGTGTTGTTAACAGACATCCCCCATCTATCTACTCAGGGGGTGCTTAGCACCCCGCTGGACTCTCTTTATTTCTCTCTTTATTTGTTATTCCTTTTGAGATTGTTTTGGTCACGGCCTTCCTGTTGTGGGAAATTTTAGTTATGGATAATATTCCAGTAAGCTGTCCTTGAAGCAAGTAAAGGATTCACTGCCTACCAGTAAACAAAGGAGTGGCTATATGGCTCTCCATGAGAATGGGACAGTCCTTAGCCTTAAGGCTGATGAAGGTTAGGCTCCATTGATTTGTATATTGGAAGGCTGGGTGGAGACAGAGAGAGGATTTGGAATAAAAAAGAACTAGGGCAAGGGCAGAGGGGAAGGAGACAGACAGCAGAGAACAAGGAAGAAGAAGCTAGGAGCAGGAGGAGAACCAAGAGAAGAGCATGTGGTGAGGAAGCCAATGGAGTGAGCTCTCTGCCTAGCTGCCGGGGCATTAGAATTCCCTGAGATTTGACATGGTTTGTGATTAATAAAGAGCATTGGAAATTGCAACGTCTGGATTCTCCGATAAGCCACATAACGTTATTTTAACACCTTCCTCTTGACTATCGCTGTGCATAGTATTAAAAATAATAATACTGTTATATAACTGATATATATACATAAATCAGTTATATATATATATATATATATATATATATATAATGTAATATATTATATGTATATTCCTCCCTTCCACTCTATTTGGCCACAAAGAGTGGTTACAGCACATGCTCCTCCCTGCTTCCTGTGATGAAGCATCCCATCATCAGCTCCTCGGTGTGGACTCTCAAAAATGAAGTAGTTTCCAGTATCTGACGTTAGAGGCACTCTTCAGAAAACCCTAAGATGTGCAAGAAACGTGAGCCATGATCTCAGCCTATTTTGTGTTACTGTAAGAACGTAAGAGAGGTTGAATACATTAGAAAACAAAGGATATTTATTTAGCTCAGGGTTCTGGAAGCTTAAGAGCATGGTGCTGGAGCTGGCTTCTAGTGAGCTGATGGCACAGGCACCATGTGCTGGCATGCATGCTAGAGAGTGAGGGGGCAGGTGGAGAAGTTCCACGAGGTCACTGCGAGAAGCTTTGTAATGATCTTCTCTCAAGACCGTCCATCCCATTTTCTCAGAGCAGCAGCAAGCTCTTCAAGAATCACCTCTAACAATGAGAGAATGAAGATGTTTACTTTCAGTTATGTTTAAAATGGTTGTTCTGTTCGCTGTTGGGTGAAGGGCTGCCTAGGACTTGGCATTTATATTGTCTGCAGGTGTTGGCTTTATGTAAAAGATGTTTGATTGCTCATGATCTGCACGTGGTATCAATAGAACACCTGAGGAACTTAGGTATCAATAAAAATCCCTGAGATGAGCCCCTCGAGGTTCCACTGTCCAGTATGGAGCTTGCCATGACAGGTGGTTCCCTCTGCTGACATCTGGCAGGGTTTGTACCTAGGAATATGTCTCTTAGTTTTTCTTGGTGAGCTACAAAGTACCTAACTGCTACAGCTCCATACTGGGCTCTGAGACATGAGTTCAGGGGAGACACAAACATTCAAACTATCAGCTCATTCACTTTGTGCTAATTTAATATATGCTTTGTGGTTTCATTAAAATGAAGATTGATATGATTTGAATGTGAAAATCCCCCCCCCCATGGACTCAGGGCTTGAAACACTTAGTCCCCAGATGGTGGTGGTATTTGGGAAAGCATTAGAACCCTCAGGAGGTAGAGCCTTGGTGGGGGAAGTGGGTAATTAAAGATGAGCCTTGAGATTTGGCAGGCAAACTCCACTTCTTGTATGTTATCAGCTTCCTGACTTTGGAGCAACGTGACATGCTCCACTCACCAAGCCTTCTCCTCCACAATGGACTGCTTACCTTTCTAACTATAAGTCAAAATAAACCCGTCCTCTATTAAATTGCTTTTATTTCAAGTAGTTGGTCATAACGATAAAAGGGTAACTAATTTGTTTTTGTTTCTTTTCTATTGCTGTGATAAGATATCATAACAAAAAACAATTTAGGGAAAAACTGGATTTCTTCAGCCTACAATTGCAGGTTACAGCCCAGTAAGTCAAGGCAGGGACTTAAATCAGTTAGTCACATCCAGAGTCAAGAGCAGAGAGAAGCAAATGGTCTCAGGCTTCTAGGTGCTCATTGGCTTGTTTTTTTCTGTCTTAAATAATTCAGGGCCTCCTGCCTAGGGAATGATGACACCCACAAAGGGCTGGGAAAAGGTTTGAACTCATTAGTATAGGAAATAACTTCTAAAAAATGCATATATTTGAGATTTCAATTAATTACATACTTAATTATGTAATTAATTAATGTGCGTAAGTGTTTTGCCTGAATGTATCCCTGTGCTGTGCATACATTGGACAGAGGCCAGAGAGGATGTTGGGTCTCCTTGGATTAGTGTTACAGGTAGTTGTGAACTATTATGTGGGTCATGGAAATTGAACACTGGTCCTCTAAAGAGCAGCCAGCTCTTACCAGTTGACCCATTCTCAAGCCCCAGGAAGTATTTTCTGATCTGGACATGGCATGGGCACTAAGATCAACAGTTAACAATTAGAACATTATAAAGCTAAAAAAGCTTCTGTACAGCAAAGGACACCATTATTTGAACAAAGCATTGGCCTACAGAATGGGAGTACATCTTTACCAATTATACATCTGATAAGGGTTAGTATCTAGAGTACACAAAGAACTAAAAAAGAATGAAATGAAAAAATATCCCATTTAAAAACCACGGTATAGAACTAAACAGTGTTCCCAAAAGATGAAACATGAGTGGCCAAGAAACACTTTTTAGAATGTCCAACATTTTTTTGCCATCAGGCGAGTGTAAATTACAACTACTTTGAGATTTTATCTTACTCCAGTCAGAATGGCTAACATAAAAAAAGACAGCTTATGCTGGTGAGGATGTAGAATAAGGGAAACACTCATCCATAGCGGATGGAATTTGCAAACATGTACCGTGACTATGGAAACCAGTCTGGCGTTCTCAGGAAGCTGGGAATAGATTTATCCCAAGATCCAGCTATCCATGACTTTTGGGCATTTACCCGAAGGACTCTACATCTTATACAGAGATAGCTGCTTATCCGTGTTCACTGCTGCTATATCCATAACAGCGAGAAATTGGAAACAGCCTAGATGTCCATCGACTGAATGAATGGATAATGAAAATGTGCTACATTTACAAGATGGAATGTTATTCAGCTGTTAAAAAAATGAAATTATGAAATTTGCAGAAAGTGGCTGGAGCTAGAAACAATCGCCCACAGTGAGGTAATCCAGACCCCAAAAGACAAATATTGAATGTTTCCTCTTCTATGTGGGTGTTAGCTTTAAGCTTTCAATGTGTGTGTTTCAATCCGAGTA
This sequence comes from Cricetomys ansorgei, assembly GCA_026225945.1. Classification (NCBI taxonomy): domain Eukaryota; kingdom Metazoa; phylum Chordata; class Mammalia; order Rodentia; family Nesomyidae; genus Cricetomys; species Cricetomys ansorgei. Next base: position 5,615,688 of record JAMJFZ010003970.1, read on the forward strand.
ACCATAGAGGTTAAGCATGTAGTGAGGACCAGGGGGAGAAAGGGATCTTCCAAGGAAAAGAAAATAGAATATAGACTTATAAAGGGATAAAGGGAAAACTAGAATAAGAGGATTAAATGGGGGAGGGGCATGGGACAGAAAGGTAACAAAGGAATATGGGAAGGCACAACTAATATTAAAGGCCATTTGGAAAAGCCATATCAAAACCTAAAGAAGCTCCCTAAAATGTATACGTATGTGAAAGGAATTTAAAGAGAATCTCCATGTATTTCGGTTGGCCAATGCCTCTGCTAGACACCTATGCTTCCAATAAACCTATGGTACCAAGAATGGGTTACGACATGTTGAGTCATTGGCCAAACAGGTCTCACAGATTCCTTCTAATCACAGTCTGCTTTTGTCAACGTGATTGTTTACTCTCTACAGCCTGGACGGTAAGACCCTATTGCTGAAGACACCACTTACTTATGTCATAGAACACAGTGACATGGAGCTGGTGCCCATAATGAAGCGATACCTCTGCTAACTTGCTTTCATGGTGCTGGAAGGTACTCTACAGACTACCAGAGGAGAAAAGCAATCACCAATATCACCCCAGTATGCACTCTGAGACCTACAACAGTGACTTGCCTGGAAAGAAATACCTGTGCAATAGTTTCACAATATTATAGAAGTAACCAAGGACCTTTTGATAGTATTTAATGCACACTCCATGAGATGGGACCCAGACCCGACACAGCAGGATTTATACACACATGAACTCACAGAGTCTGTGACACCACACTCAGGACCTGCACATCTTCAAACCAGATAAAGTCTCAGCACTGTGAAGGAGAAACGGACACAAAGTTCCACCCCTAACCAAAAAGTTATTTGCAACTGATGTCTGGATGGAAAAGGGTTAGTCAGTGTTTTCCAATGGAGTTGTCACTGTGTAAATCCACCACACTCCACAGCAGACTTCGGGACCAGGAACAGTTAGCCGACACAAAAACAGATGTCATGATTTCTTTGTATGCTTTCTATTTCATTTTTGTGTTTTTTGTATTAGTAGATTTTTGTTTATTTTGATTGTTTACTTTGCTTTTCTGAGAAAGAGAGAGGGGAGAGAGAGAGAGGGTGGGAAGAGGGAGAGAGGGAGAGAGGGAGAATATGAAGTTGGTGGGTAGAAAGTTGGGAAGGATCTGGGATGATTTGGGGAAGAGAAAGAATATGATGAAATATTTTGCATGAAAAATTGTTTTAATAAAAATAAAACTCCAAATTAAAAAAAAAATCAACATGATGGGTGGTGATCTTGAACGGTACTTTGGAGATAAAAGTCTTTGGAGTGAGATTACACTGGCTCGTATCGATCATTTAAAAATGAAATATAATAATCAGAGAAATATATCAGAGGTATTATACACTGTGTAAGCACATTGTTTATGTTCTTCACAGTGGATGCATAGGTCCATGTGCCTTTTTTTCCCCTAGAATGGAGGTAGTGTAACTCAACATGAAGACTTTTATAGTTCCCATCCAGGAGTTTGCAAGTTCAGCACCTCCAAGAGCAAGAAGGACACATGAGAGGTTATGTATGGGCTTGAGTTGAAGGCAGCAGAGATGCCTTTAACATGGCCTCTTGAAGGCAGTGTCTACTCTATAATAATATGCCCAGAGCCACTAAATCAAACCATTTATTATTTTATAACAGACAGATATATGATACACTGGCATATAAGCTGCTTTTTCTGTTATTTTTCTTAAACAAAGCCTATTTGGGAAGAAAATGCTGCATTGGGCACCAGTTAGTACAAACTAAAGGTTTTCAAATCATGTTCCCCAGACATGGCAGCCAGGTTAGTAATGAGGTAACTTTCAACCAGAGATCTTTATGTTCTTTTTGCTTTACTTTCCAGGGTGTCATGGTTCTTATGAAAACACAGGTTTGGAAGTCATAATGCCTTCCTCACTTTAGTAGTTCTCAGACTTGGGTCAGTGACTATTGACCCTACCAAACAGGAGCAAAACGGGCTCCGTGAAAGCAGGTGGGGACAGCGTGCTCTCCCTCCCTTATCTCAGGAAGATACATCCTTTGTGCATCCCTTGCCAGCACCAGATGGGAGGACAAGCGTAATCTCTACGGCTGGAGGTGGGTGTGGGTTCTCAAGGCCTCTTACTTAGTGCAATCTCTATGAGTCCGTTAAAAACAAGTAAATAAATTTAAACATTTCCATCATACAATGGCACAGAATAAGCTTTCCCATTTCAAAAGGGAATTATGGTGTGTATCAAGGAACAAGCAGACCAAAGAAAGGTGAGAAGCTAGCAAGGCAAACCCCAAACCCTGCAGCTATATGTTCAGCATCCAGGGCCCCACATACTTGGATAGCTCCACCCCTCCAGCTCTGCATCCTATAGCACAGGTGGTCTTTCTCAAAATCCTGCACTATAACTCTCTCCATTAGGCAGCCCATGTTCCTGGCACTTAAACATGCTGATGTCTGACAGCAGATCAGATTTTATTTTGTAAGGTTTCTGCCTTTGTATAGGGGTTGGTGTCTATCCCTTATTTCCTTTATCATTCCTTCTTTACTGTACACCTTTACTTATTAAATTTGTCCTTCAGCAATTTCCCATAGGCAAAGAGTACATCTTGATCACTCTCAATCCCTACCTTGTATATCTCCTTTCAATCCCTATCGACTCCCCACTCCTACCCAAAGGTCCCTTTCTCAGATTCATGTAGTCTTGCTTTGTGATTCACAGAGGTTTAACTGGGGAGATCTGCATGACAGCGGATTTTGCTCTATCCCGAGGGACTGGAGGGCTCAACTTACAAAGCAGTTCTCCCCTGGCCTTCCCTCACATCCCCACCAGCGTTTATGGTCCTTTGTAATCTTGATGATGGCCATTCTTACTATGGGGAGGTAAATTCTTAAAGCAGTTTTAATTTGCATTTGTCTGATAACTGAGACCCTTTAAAAATTTTTACTAGGCCTTTCTATGTTTTCTTTTGTAAACTCTGTTTAGCTTTATATGTCGCTCAATTTAATTTCCTGTTTAGGAAGTCCTTTCCTGTGTACACGGGTTGAAGCACACTCTACATTGAACAATTTCAAAGCATCAGTCTTATGCTGAGGTCCTTGACCTATCCAGAGTTGAGTTTTATGCAGGGTGAGAGATAAAAATCAAGATTCATTCTTCTGTATGCAGCCATCCAGTTTTCCTAGCACTAGTTGTTGAAGATGCTGTCTTTCCTTCAATGTGTGTCTTTGGTCTCTTTGTTAAAAATAAAAATTAAAAAAAAATTTTTTTTCTCATGTGTGGCTATGAGAACATGGGTTATACGTCGGTCCTCAGTTCTATTCTGCTGATCAATGTATCTGTTTTAATGCCAGTGCCAGGTTGGTGTTCTTGAAATGCCTCTGTAGAGTAACTTGAAATGGGGTATGGTGATTCTTCCCACATTATCCCTTTGGTTCAAGGTGACTGCTTCAGTCACCCTTAGCCTCTTGAGCTTCCATATATATTTTAAGACCGATTGTTCTTTCTATTTCTGTGAATAACCATCCCAGAATTTTGACTGGGATTGTATTAAATTTGCATACCTCTTGTGGTAACATAGCCATTTCCACAGAATTAATTCTTCCAATCCAAGAGCATGGTAGGTCTTTCTTAGTGTCTTCCTCAACTCCATTCTTCAGTTTGCAGCTTTTCATTTTAGAGATCTTTTATTTCCTTGATTAGGTTTATTTCTTAGTGTTTTCCTTAATTTTTTGGTTATTGTGAATGGAATTGCTTTTTTTTTGGTTGATTTATTTTCAGTATGTTTGTCATTTTTACTTAAGGAAGCTACTAGCTTTGTGTTTTAATTTTGTACCCTGTCACTGTTCTGGAAGTGTTTATCAGCTTTTAAAGTTTTTGGTGGAATCTTTAGAGCCTCTGTGGTACAGAGCGATTTTTCTTATTTCACTTACCTGCTTACTTGAGTCATCTCTATGGAACTCGCATTTCAGCTATCTTTGTTTTCTGATATTGGGGAATTGTGAGCTTATGAGTGTGCCATACTGGATTGTGTCAGTTAGGGTTTCTACTGCTATGATGAAACACTATGACCAAAAGCAATTTGAGGCAGAAAGTGTTTGTTTCAGCTTACATATCCCGATCACAGTCCTTTATAAAGGATTTAGGGCAAGAACGTGGACAAAGAAGTTGATGATGAGGCCATGGAGGAACACTTCTTACTGGTTTTCTCCTTAGCGCTTGCTCATCCTGCTTTCTTACAGTACTGAGGACTACCAACCCAAGTGAGGCACTGCCCACAATGATCTGGGCCCTCCCATATCAATTATCAATCAAGAAAATGTTCCACAGACTTGCCTACAGGCCAATTTGTTGGGTTGTGTTCTCAGATAACAGTCCCTCTTCCAAAATGTCTCTAGCTTGTGTCAAGTTGACATAAAACTAGCAAGTACAATTGTTATCTCATGTTCTTTGTGTCCTTTCCATTAACAAAAGTGTAATTAAAATATAATTATATCACTTTCCTCTTTCCCTCCGGCTCCTCCATGCCCCTTTCCTTCAACTTGACCTATGTCTTTCCATCACTTCCTCTCAAACTGATGGCCTCCTTTCCTTTGATTATTATTGTTACACACACACACACACACACACACACACACACACACACACACCTAGAAATGGCTGCCTAAACAAGGCCTAAACAATGACAATACCAATAGACACACTAATGCAAAAAAGTAAAAAAAAAAAAAAGTCTCATGGGCATCCTAGCCATAGACAAAGACAAACAGAGACAGTAATGGCTGCTGAGAGAGGGGGAAATTGTCTCTCCCAAGGATGAGCCCCTTGATTGGTTATCCAGAACAAAATGGTCAGCCCCGAAATAATATACATACAAACAACAACAACAGCAAAAGACATTCGATAGAAACTCTCTGCATGGCTTGGCATGAATGTGTCCTCTTGTTTTTTCTCCTTTTCTCCATTGTTTCTGTTCATTCTGTTTCATGTGATTCATTCTGGTGAACTGTCTTGTGGTCTAGAGGAAAGCTAACTCCAGTAACAAATATAGAGGTTTGACAGCAGTTTCAGCGTTAGCTGCAAGAAAGAACATTTGCGCAGTTAAATTATGCCTCTTATAAGGTTCAGAAACAGTGGCTGCAGGGCATTCATTGTGGAAAATGTAGTTTATACATTTAAAAAAATGTTTTAGGGTCAGACGTATCAATTTTAAGTAGTAAAGCAGAGAGGGAATGGCAAAGGAGGAAGGGAGGAGCGAAGAACGAGAAGAAAAGTGTAAAATGTTATAGACTAGATTTAGGGAAAGAAACAACAGGTAACTTTATTTTATTTTTTATTTTTTTTTTATTTTTTTAGTGAGATAAAGGGACTGGAGATACGGCTCAGTGATTAAGAGCACCGGCTGCTCTTTCAGAGCACCAGAGTTCAATCACCAGCACCCATAAGGCAAGTAACAACTGTCTGCACGTCCAGTCTTAGAGGGTCTGATGCCCTCTTTTGGATCCTGGGCCCTGCAAGCACAACACGTACACATAAAAAATATAAAATCTCAAAAACAATTAGAATGAAAATGAAAACATAACTACTGAATAATTAAGGTATAAAAATATTAAAACTAAGTAAAAAAAAATTTGAAAAATAAAATGAGCAATAAAATGCAATAGAAAGTGTAATATCCTTAGTCATTCTTCCTGGTTGGGAAGATTTGACCTTTCACCCCTTCATATCCTGTTTTAAATCAGACTCCAGTGGTGTTTGTGGCAGGGGGAGGATTATAGTCTCCCAAGTTCAAACAAGTAAGTGTGTCTTTCTAGAGAGAAGAATTTCTATGTCCAAAGATCACTTTCTGCCAGACTTCCATGTCATTTCCTGAGTTACATACTTCATCTCCATCCTTGGTGCTTTGGGAGCCAGTCTGTCTGTGTGTGGATTGCATGTCAGAAGCCCTGAAGGTGTGCGGAGGGCCGGGCCTGCCCACCAGTCCACCAGTGTTGCCTTTTTTCAGTCTCTCAGGACAGTATAGCCAGTCCCCTCACAGATTTTTCTGGATACATATATCACTAAGAGTGTTCTCGCTCTATTTTCTGTTAAGTTGAATTCTCTCTCTCTCTCTCTCTCTCTCTCTATATATATATATATATATATATACACACACACACACACACACACACACACACACACACATATGTATATACATATACATACACACATATGTATATACATATACATACATATATGTGTACACATACGGGGGGCAGTATTAACCCTTTGTTGGCTGTTGTTGGCTATTCTTTCTTCTGTTGTTAATTGTGAATTTGCCATATCTGGCCTTCACTGTATTGAGGAATCTGTACCAGACTTTGTAGAGGTTTTTGTTGTTTTTTTTTTCATGAGAGGACGTGAGTTTTTTCCAAATGATTTGTCCATATTTGGTGTGATCACATCATTCTCATTTTCTTTCTTTCTCATGCAGATTCACGTATTTACTTTTCACACTGACTTCTCTTGAATACCAAAGATTAATGTCACTCGACCAAGGTATAAATATCATCCTTTTTTGTGCTATTAGATTTATTTTGCTAATATTTTGTTGAGGATTTCCCCATCTATATTCATCAGAGATAACAGCTGGTCGTTTTACATTTTGAATGATATTTCAAAGGATACACAGCACATAAAACATGAGAAGAATCATAGCAAGAAAGGAATTTGTAAGGCACATATTTTGTTTGGGGCTATGAAAATCCATCCCTAAGGAGTGATGTCTTCCAGAGAGTTTTTCCACTAAAGAGTTAAACATTCATTCAAAATTTCTATGGAATCAGATGCCTGACAGTAGTTTGCAAAATCACGCCTTGACTATTTTCATCATTTAAAAGGACTGATATTTGTGTGGCTACAGAAAAAGTACAAAGAGCAAACTCACAAGCGCTTTCATATGCCTTGGGAAATGCCACTGAGAAAGTGTAGTGACCATTTGAGGACACTAAATTATTTAAAACTGAACTGTACAGAAATTTTGTTGGCAATTATAGTATGTGTCATTACACAGGAGTTTTAACACCTTCAGGTCAGCTTTCCATTCAAAGGTAAGTCCTGACGGCTTGTGGGACTCTTTCCTCTCTGATCAGATAAGCTAATTATTCCTAAGAAGTGATGCCAACACACCAGAGAAATTGTTTTGCCTTCTATTTTTACTTACTTCAAATCAGATTTTCTGTTTCACTTTGAGCAATATAAAAAATAAATAAGATTAACAAAACTCTTTCCTGGCTTGTCTAAAAAAAAAAAAGATAAGCAAGAAATGCAGATGTTTTATTTTGTTTTGCTTTAACGTTTTCTTAGGACTTACCATCTTATTTATTCATTAAAATAAAGTGGTTTAAAAATTTTTTTTGCTCTTTTATTTTAACTTTTTGTGTAAGGATATTTTGTCTGCATACAAATCTATGTGCCACATTGGCCAGCAGCCATAGAAGGCAGTAGAGGGCATCCGATCCCCTGGGACTGGCATCAGAGATAGTTATGAGCCACCATCTAGATGCTGGGAATTAAACGTTGGTCCTATGCAAAACAAGCCAATGCTCTTAATATCCGAGTCATCTTTCCAGCCCCAGAGGAGTATTTCTTAAAAGAAATTTTATTGCATTATCATAGTCTGGCAAGATGGTTCCAGCAAAGTCGGGTAAGATATAAAGAATCTGCAGAGCCCTGCCCTTGATTACTGAATGCCGAGAGGTCACATAGCTTCCCCTCCTTTATTTTGCAGCAATCTACCTGTTGCAGAGGAGAATCAGGAAAGATAAAGAATGAGCACAAACAGGGTAGAAGAAAAGCCATTTGTGGGACATGTACTGCACTCCTTCCTGGAGGCACCAAGCACGGGACTACATTAGAGACTGAAACACATGACTAAGAAACTCACCACATTTTCTCTCTCAAGCACATTCTGAATCAATGTGAAAGTTTTGTGGAAAGCACACAATTTGAGAAACCATTATACGTTTTTGTAAACCAGATACTTTTAAAGAAGTCTTGTTACCTAATAACTTCGCGTGCAGTCAGTGTCTGGGTTCTGCAGGATCCCCGAGAGCAATCCTTTCTATCAAGACATCCCAGAAGGCCAAGCACGTGAATCTGTGTGTACGGGCACCTCAGTGCTCTCACAGAAATCCCTTCCTTGCTTTTGTTCAGCTTTCCCTGACGGGAATTCTGTAATTGGCACTCATCAAAGCTTGCAAATTGACTTGAATCAAAGTTCTTTAGAAGCTATAATATACTATCATCAAACCCTAGTGCTATGCAAGTGCACTCAAACTGTATTTTCAGGCACAATTATGTGGATAATTATGTCATAGCTGGTATTCAGATGAAAATGAGTTGCATTTACAAGTAATTATTCTATGTGTTGTTCCATGCTGGTGTAACCCATACCCATGCAAAATGCTTTTTTGATCTATGCTGTTCCCCCATTTACCTAATTTCAGATCCAATTTATGGACACCCATTTAAACACCAAAGTGTTTAAGACCAAATCCATTGTCTTTTTATAATGGAATATTGTTTATTTATTTCCATTCCCCTTTTCTTTGGTAGTCAGGTTACCGTACCCCTGCTATGCAGTTCATGTTCCATTTGATATCTTATTTCGTCATCAGAGTGTGTCACTGTTGAATAGTCCACACCTGTGAAGCATCTTCCTTCCTGGCTTAGCTCAGGCCCTCCTTAACTCTCCTGTAAACCTCACAGTATCTCCTAATTGATCTTTGCAATTATTCATTCTCTCCACCTGAATACTTCAGATTCATCCTCTTGTGAAAAGCACATAGCTTTTCCAATTAAGACCCCACATTGTCTTCTTGATTTTGGTCACAGAAAGGCCAAATGCTAGGGGAGGTCATCCCAGCTTCATTAGCTCCAGTCCTGATTATGCTCCATTCCCTTGTCTATAATTAGTAGCAATCAGAACCACACTCAAATGCACTCTGATGAAATGTTTTAAGCATCACTCCCCTTAAAGCCGTAAGAGTATGAAGAATTTGGCAATGACTTCTTTTAAAGCATAACTTTGACACCTGAAGAAAAGGTGCCGGTTTAAATAGCTTAAGAATCCCAAGATGTGAACTCCATGAGGAGTTCTGAGGAGTCCCAGGGTCAGGACTGTCTAAAGGAGTGTTTGGGACACAGTGGTTACAGTGATTGGGGATATATTTTTATTTATTAGTTGGAGACACTTACTGCTATTCCTCGGTCCAGAGGACAGAAAACTTCCTTCTTTTCTCTGACTCATGAGGGCAGCACAGAGGCAGCCATCTGCAAAGTAGTCAACAAAAGGGCATTCTGGGGATTCTCACCTGTCTGTCCCTTCCTTCGCTGTAGCAGAGAACCACTCATCTGTACTCAATCTATCACTGGTTCTTTTTCTACCTGTCAGACATTAGGACTGGGACATCATCATGTTAGAAACAAAGATTTCTACTGCAATATAGTGGTAGCTGGTAAATAAGCCAGGTTTCATCTACAAGAATGAAAACAATTAACCAAGCACTGTTCAATACACATAAAAACATACTGCTCTCCTTCTACAACTTAAAGATATATATGTATATAGCCTATTTGTATAAATCCTTACATCTTACCATTCATAATCGTGGACTGGCGTACCACTCATGGCGAAACAGTTGCTTGTGTACATGTGTGAAGACCTGAGTTCAATCCTGAGATTCAGAGCAAACAAGACGAACAAACAAGGCACCTCCACCAGGAGTGGAAGATTGCAATGACTAGGTCAGGCTGAAAGCTGCAGCCCGTATGCAGAGCAGTGTCTCTCTACCCTCTCGATCTATTGATACTGTTCAAGTCTCCCGTTCTCCTCCCTAAAAGATCCACAACAGGTGTTCTCTGAATGTGACCTGGCTCACAACAACACTGAATGAAGTGTAGTTTTAGGGTCTATGCCAAATCATGTACCCCTTCATCCACCTTTTCCATCTTCACCTGTCCAGACCACAGCTGTTCAATCCAGGAGACCGGCAACCAGTGAGAGGCATATTCCCAGTACAAAGACAATAGTCAATCCAGGAGAAGGGGTAGTAAGTCCAGGAAGACCAGCCGTGAGGAGCATGTGGGCAGAGGAGAGGACAGGGGCTACAGGGGGAAGTTGTGCCTAACAATCATGATCTCGTAACCTAGCATCACAGAAACAGTCTCTCTGTCTTCTGTGACAGGATGAAAAAGCCCATGCTCTCCCTATCTGCATCCCCAGACACCTGTCTGTGGCATTTCCTATTTTCTCACTGTCATTTTTTTTCCTGGACAGCTTGCAGCTGAGTACCAATTAATTTATTTTAGGTGCTCCTTACAGGAAAATGTCAATACGCCGAAACACGCACCTTTAAAGAAGAAACAAAGGAATACTGTCCATCAGGCATGAAAGTTAAAAGGTGAAACTCAGGAGAGTAATTGGTAGAACACAACCAACAGGGGGAAGAACTGGCTCCCAAACTTCTCCCTTTCCTTATTGCAGAGCTGATATTTGTCAAGTCTGCTGGCAAGGCTGTACTGGCTTCTAGAGAACCAAATCCTTCAATGTCAGCTAGTTATTTTCCCTAGAACAACCAACCTACAATATTCCCTAACCTTTTATTGCTTGATTGTTCAGTTCTTTCAGGGAGACTGTAGGTTTATGCTGATTCTGCTGCTCTAAGACTTGCCTCTATAGGACAGCTGTCCAATCAGCAGCTTCGATCGGTACACAATCCATGTCTCTTACTAGGCCAACTCTGTCCACGATACTTGCTGGCCTCCACCAGGGGGTAAGTGTCTCTGCTGAATGAGATTCCTTGCTTCCTCGGCCATTCTATAAAATCTTCATAGTGATGCAGCAAGTTTCTGAAAATCTTGGACTTTTACCCATGAAATGATCTTGAAAAAATTAGGCGAAGACAAATTCAGGAAAACAAGTAGGGAGATGTCTCACTTGTGCATCTAAACTAAAAATAATTTTGGCAGGGCAGAGGGAATGATGCTAGAGAGCAGCTCTGAACCGCAGGAAAGTGCAAAGATCCCGCTGGTGACTGCAATCAATACTGACTATATGCATCAGCAAAGTACACCTGGAGATTTAAGTGCCCATGACATTAAAATGCATGACTACAAAGGCGCATACATAATGAGAATAAATGAAGTTAGCGTTTCTATTGCCTCTTTTCTGGAAATAATGAAAGCAGAGCAGTGATCAGCCAGTGAAATTGTAGTAGCTCCCAAAGGTAACTTCTAAAATCACAGAAGCTTCCAGCTACCGTGTAACTACCGAGATAATAGAAGCGGGGAGTACAGAAAAAAGGATGTCTTTAAAAGACTATAAGGAGATAAAGGGAGAGGAAAAACACAACTGTGTTAATTGAAATGTCCCGTGAGCCTCCGGGAAAAGATGATGGAGCAGGAGCTTGCTTCTGTATGGCTGGGAGAAAGAGTGAGTCAGTTCAAACTAGACTCTGTTCAGGAGTGGGGTGGGTGGGGAGGGACTTTGGAAATCTGCAAAGGAAGTGAAAGCATGCCTGAACAGTGTGGAATAAAAGATGGGTAACTCAGCAGTAAGAAGTGAGGCAAAGCATCAGACACTGAACCTAAGTCATCCCTACATATATCTCATGGTTGTATGGCTTGGTGTTCCTGTAGAACTCCTACAAGTTGGAGTGTGTGTGTGTGTGTGTGTGGGGGGTGTCTGACTCTTTTACCTGCCCTTGGGACCCTTTTCCTCCTGCTGGGCTGCCTAGTCCAGCCTTGATGTAGGGGCTCATGCCCAGCCTTGTTCCATGTTGTTATGCCCTGTTCCAGTGGTAATCCTGGGATGCCTGCTCTTTTCTGAGGGGAAGTGGTGGTGGTGGTGGGGTAGATCTGGAGGAGAGGGGAGAAGTGGGGAGCTAGGAGGAATGGAGGGAAGGAAGGATGGGGGTTGGGATATATTATAAGAGAGAAGAAAAAATAACATGAATTAAAAAAAAAAAAGAAGTGCAAACACAGTTTCAGCTGTGCCACTCCCTGGTGGGGCAGGGTGAGGGTGGGAGAAAGAAGCAGCTTCCTGTTGGGAGAATATTTAAGCACATTTCTAAGTATTCTATTCACTGACTTCTGTGTGCACCCCAGTATTTTTTAAGATAATCACTGTGCTGGCAGCCTGAAGTGCTGGCAGGATGTGTGACTTCTTAGCTGAAAAGGAGAAAAGGCCTGCTTTCTAATGTACATAAAAGCTGCTCTCTCTGAGCTCAATGTAAACAAACTTGCTGATAAAGATGTTATGTGGGTACTCTACCAGGCCAGAGGTGAGGGTGTTGGCCTCTATTATTGTTTTGGAGCACTGCCACTGTTGACATGGATGTACATGGCCTGGTAGGTGTGGCCTGGCCCCTTCTGTGCTGGAGGCCAATCCACTATACATGTGGACACAGCCAAAGGTCAGGGAGGAGTAAAAATATTGTATCATGTATCTTTTTCATCATGCAATTAGATTTCTAAGAGAGAGCAAGGAGGGGCTTTTAAGAAAAGAATAAACTTCTGGGACCACGGAGGAGTTAAAGGATGGATTGCTGGGCTCTCTGCTGAGGTCTTTCCTGCTTAAATGTAAGCATGTCTCCTGCGCCTTTATTAATATAATCACAGAATAAATAAACAGCTACAGCTTCCAAAAGGAAATTCAAGAGGTTCAAGTGAGAACAGGGTTCCCATCCTCCAGCACAAACGCACAGACAGACTCTCTCTCTCTCTCTCTTTCTCAAATGCAGTTGTGGAATATGGAGATGGCGATTTCCCCCGTGGACAGATCAGAAGTATTGAGATTTCATTGTGTCAGTCTGTGTGGTTCAGAGGGGAGGAGAGGGAGCCATCTTGAAAGAGAACTCATTAAAAATAATGACAAGTAACAGTCACAAAAACAAGTGACTTAAGTTGGTCTCCCACAGTCCCAGGCAGAGCAATGGCACAAGAAAGCAGTTGTGGACAACCAAGTATAGGAGGAGACACTGAGAAACCAAGGATGCAGGTGGCAGGCCACTGGCTCAGACAGGAAAGTTAGAGGAAACAGACCCACTGTTGGTGGCCAGGCACAGATCTCCTCAATACAGGGTAACTGTGGAGGTCCACAGCTCTAAGCTTGAGGAGCAGGTGATCTAGGACTAGAGCCCCAGTCCACTGCTACAGAGCCCAACACCTCCAAAGTTCTAGTGGTGTCCTTAGTAATACAGCTGTAACCCTCCATCAGGCTGATTGATACTCAGGAGGTAATGAAACCCAGAAGACAGGTCCTACACCTGTATATATTTCAGTGTTGTGCATTTTATGAGAGGACCGGCACCCCTAGTGGTGGGTACTGTCAAGTACCCACTTTCCCAGAAGCCCCTTGCTTCCTTCCAAGCTATGATAGCCACTCCAGTATTCAGATCCGACCAATCAGAAGGATCCCCTAGGTACCACCTATTTGGTTTAAAAGGCACCATATGGCCAGCTTTCAGGGCTGCCATGTTTATTTAATTGGACAGCCTTTACGTCAGTATATAACCCGAGGAAAATAAGCTGCTTTGTATGGCCATACACATATCCCTTAGTGTGTACTTGAGCTATTAGCATGACTCTAACATTTTAAAGACACTGTCTACCTAGCAACCCAAGACCCAAGACCTGGGGAGTTTCAGGACAGTGAAGAAACATATCCAACCCCCAGACTGTAAAACTAAGAGCAACCACCACAGATCCACCAGCACACACGGAGAGGAGGTACCAGAGAGAAGACAGCTAGGTAGACATTGGATGTCTGTGGAGTGAAAAGCAGGCTATAGCAGCCACATCTCACTACTAGAGAAAATTTTGCCTTTATGAGATGAAAGCAGAAAAAGTGGTAACTCAGTCCATCCCCCCAAATGCCTAGCTCTAGGAGAGTAAAACGGAAGGGCAAAACATTTCAAATATTATGCAACTTTTAATCACCTTGGTTGGAAATAGGTTTCTGGTCATACTCAAAATTAAGATTTATATGGTTGTGACTAACATCCTTTATTTATAATCTTAACTCTTTAGGGGGGAAAACATGCAAATTTGTTACTTCAGAATGCTTTGTCAGGTGCCATAGACTGTAAACAAATTGAAGGCACCTTGTTTGTTTATCAGGTTTGATTTGTTTTGAAAGATGTTTAGAATGGTGACAGCTGCATCTTTCCTACTTCCATGTGCTTGGAGGTTTGTCTGTCTCTTGACTCCAAGGTAATAATCCATCACTGAAGGTGGGGTTTGTTTCTTATAGATACCAAAAAGACAGATTTTTTTTTTCCTAATCTAATAGGCTAGTTTGTGGTTTTTTTTTTTTTTTTGGACTGGGGAATCAAGTCTTTCAGAATTCCTCTACGTGGTCTTCAAATCACGATATTCTGTCTTCCACATGGTCCATTCTGTTAGAGAGACTTTCCGCTGAGCTTTTTACCCGAGTTATTACATTTTTCACTTCCAGCATCCTTAACGTTTGGGTTTCTTTTAGCATTTCTACATCTTCATTGAATTCTATTTTCATATCCTGAATCGTCCTCCTTATGTTATTCAACAGTTTGTGTTTTCGTGAACTTCATTGGGGAGTTTATTCTACCTAGCAATGTTGATCCCGGTGCCACCGAGAGAGTATCCCTTTATACACAGTGACCAAGCTGAGGACACTCGTGAAAGATAAGGACCAGAGCACCGTGGAAGAGGCTGAGTGCTCGTCCAGCAGCTACCTCTGCAGGCCCGTAGGGAGGGTAAGTGCTGCCCTGCGACTCTCCTACCAATCAGTTTCAAAAAGCTTCATCTCTTCCACCTCTGGGCATTTCCTTTAGTCTTTCAGCAGTTCATCCCTCTGCCCGAGGACAGCTGCTCTGCGGACATAACCGTGTGTGTGTCCTAATTTGTTCTTCTTATATGGACACCAGTCAGTCCTCTCGGACCAGAGCCCACACTCATAACTTCACTTAACCTAAATTTCTCCTTTAAAGGCCCTACCTCCAAATCCAGCTACATCTTAAGGCACTGAGGTTGGGACTTCATCAGAGCTATCTTGTGGCTTTGATGCTTGACAACTTGCATTTGCTTTACGACAATTCCTACACCATCAGAAAAATCCCTGCGCATATACACACCCAGACCTGCGGTGTATATTCCCACACATGCAGATCTGCACAGAGTGTTTTCAGTGGCTCATCTGGCCTGTCTTTCAAACACGCTCTTCCTCACTCTCTCTGGGCATTGCTCATCTTTCCAAGGCTATGCTTATAATTGTTGCTGACACAAAAAGGTAGTTAATATGAACCGTTATCCTATGAAGGATAGATGACCCAAATGAGCACTCACTGAAGAGTCTGACATCTGAACCAGGATTTCTGCCCGGTGCATCAGCAGTGAATCTGTTAAGTCTCAGAGAGGGTCATTCCTTGCCAGGGTACCGTGTGATATGTTTGGGAGGATACATGTGGAGGAGTTTTTCTGTACCCATTCTTACTGTATGGACCTCACTGTTTGGACTGATACCTCCCTAGCATGATCCCAGCTGCTGTTGTAAAAAGGCTCCAAGTACCACACACTACCCTATGCTCTCTGCGACATTCCAAGTTCATGGTGGTATAGCACTTTCCCCAAGTGAAGTTCGTTTGCCAGTTTCAGTTCCCTGCATAGTAACCATATCTCATCTAATTTATTCAATCCATCGTTCAGTCATGAGCTTCTTGTAACAGTCTTTGTGTGCCTTGAGGACAGTCCTTGCTGTACACTGTGTGGACATGGCTAGTTCTTCCCAGGAGGTCACTGGCTCCAAAGTGCACAAGAGGAAGAGACTCTGTGGTGAGTTACTCTGGGTTTCGTGGGCACAAACTTCATTTGTTTTCAGGGTAGTTGTGATACCCCTCCCCCCAAATCTTTCAGGTTTTGTCTCTCAATCAAAGACAGTTCATTCTGAAACTGTTCTGTCTGAGATGTCAGGAAAGAAAAAGAGACATGGTTTAATACTATGCTCATCCCAGGAGAGTGCGAGTTGATTTGTAGGGGGTGAGGCAGGGGAACAGAATAGGAATCTTTTAGGGCTGCATGGAAATACAAAAGCCACAGACACCATTGCTGATTCACTCATTAACTCCTGAACCCAGCAACTAAATGCTAGCCAAGTGGCTTACAGCCATCAAGGACTTAATGTGATAAACAGGCAAAACAGTCAGTACTGGAAAAATGACACTGGAACAATGTTCTGGAATGTTCCATAGCTTTTAAACAAAAGCTGCAGCAGTATTTCAGACATCATGCAAAGGGGAGTCTGAGCACAGCACAGCAGTGAATTCCAAGTGCCTGTTTTCCATGAGCCTCTGTGTCACGATTTTAAAACAAAACACCACGGCCATCCTCACTGGAGTTTCTAAAGTGGGGCTTAGCAGGAGGGAGGTGTGATTTGAGTTGCAACATGAGGGAGGAATTGGGACAAGAATCAATTTAAGAGTTTGTTTTCTTTCCAGAAGAATCGAATGGGCTGATTTCACAGCCTCGCTGTGGTGAAACCTAAGGTTCACCTCTTTGCTCTACTTACGCTTTCTTTGAACTTCTGTTTCATCACAGCTCTTAGAAATAGAATAATTAATCAGATGATTACAGCCTGGCCTTAATCTGGCTCCATTTAAATTCCTTTAAGGGGTATCTCTGCGTCCACCCTTGCTCTGGCATATTTGACTGTAACATGGGGGCTAAACATACGAAATACCCATCTGCATGGATTCAGCATGAGGAGTAAGCTTGATGAGTATGGAGTGTGCTTGACTCGTGTGCCACAGGGAAATCCCTGCATCAACACTGGTTGATAAAGCGATGCACGTAAGTATGGCTCTGTTGATGCACAGCAAAGAGAAGCGATCCAAGGATAGCTTTTCTATGCTCCTAACAGAAGTGACAACATTCCCAAGTAGACGGCAGAGCTTTGGAGGAACATCTGCAGAGAAGAATTGTGGAGTCAGAAGGCAGGAATAAATTGCTCAGCACTTAGAGAAAAAGGTTAAACTAAAGATAATCTCAAACACACACTCGAATCTCAGAGTTCAAGCTAATACTTCCCAGGTAAGAACAGATTCTTAAAAACGAAGGGTGCTCTGGCCCTTCTGTCACTACTAATTTATTTCCATTATCTCTATTTAAATAAGACAATTTGGTCTATCAGGAAAAACCTAGAAAAAAAATCTCAAGATTGTTGGGAATGGAGGAAACTGTTGGTCTACAAGATCTGGTCTGAAGCCTGCACTGTGCAAATGCCAAGGATGGAGCCTGGCTTATTAAAGCGGGAAGAAGGAGACAGTCTGGTCACAAGGCACATAATGTGGTGCAATGCACGTGGGTCACAGACACACAGTTTATACATAGGGTGGGTCTTGCACATGCCATGTCACCCAGTGAAGTGAAGGAGACAATGATATAAGTATGTCAGAAGGTTCTGGGGTCTGGTCAGAAACATATGTGGGAACAGGCTATGCCTAAGAGTATACTGAAATGCTGGCCTAAATGACAGACTCATCATCCCAAAGAACAGGTTAGCTTTCCGTCTAGAAGGAAGAATTTTAAGATCCCTAATTCAGGTGTAAAACCTCAGGGAGAATAAAAGCCCCATGGCTACAGAACTTCCAAGTGTTATTTGCTTTTGATAATAAGGTGATCAGTACGCAAAGTGCACATACATGAAACTGTAAACAGTAAGTTTTTAAAGGCTTAGTAAAAATGTTAAATATGAATAAAATTGCTAGTGAGCTGCCTTAAATTTAGCTATTGAGAATAGGGTGAACGCGTCTTCAGAAAATGGTAAATGTACTGAAAGAAGTTGATTGTCAGTTAAAACGCCACGGAGAATCACAGTGACCCTGCCCTTCAGTGGTGTAACACAGGTCCCCCAAGACATCCTTCCCATTTCCCCTGATGTAGTATGGAGGGATGATTGCTATTTTTTTTTCAGATTTTTGCTTTATTTCACAGTCCCTTAAACTATGAGTCATGCAAATGAATGTGGGAGTTGGAAAAATTTTCTTAATAGTACAAAGTTTCCGAATATGCAACGACCAGTTCCATTCCAAATCAACTGTGTAGCAAACCTGAGATGCTGTTGGTAGCAGTTGTGGCTTTTCATCCTGAACTACACTGCAGCCTAGGCTCTGGAAACTCACCCTCTGCACACCCTGCATGTGGCCACCCACAGCGCCTGGAATGCCCTGTCTCAGATTCACACTACTGTACTTACAACTTGCAGAAACTTCATTGTACATATGAAGCTTTCTAGTCCTAGAGAAACAGAACAGTATAAGTACAGAAAATGGTTTCAAAGTTTCCTATCATCATTTCTTTGCCTATACATATCAAATTAATATATTCCTGGACTTTATTAGAATGTTTGGTTTTCAAATTTGCTGTTTGAGTTGCCAACTTGAGTTTCTTTATAAAGGAACCACTGCGTGAAGCTTCTACAGGAGCAGGTTTCCATATGATTTTTCAATGGCCTTTGGAGTTATTTATCACTCACCATATTCCTTTACTCTGCTTTGTATTCTCCGTCCCCATGTAATCCACATATTCTGGTTTCCCCTTCTATCTATTTACAAATCTTATTCTATTTCCCCTTCCTTGGAAGATCTCGTCCTGCTGCCTAGTTCCTTACTAGCTACCTAACCTCTGTGGATATTCTAATACACACACACACACACACACACACACACACACACACACACATACACATCTAAAGCTTAAAGGCTAACAGACACATAAGAGAAAACATGTGACATTTGTCTTTTTGCATCTTAGAGCATGAAGTTTGGTGAGTAAAAGGTGAGGAGGATTTGTGAGGATCTGGGGGAGGGGAAAGACTGTGATGGAAATATAAGAAAAATTTAATAAAAATATTTTTAGTGATAATTTTTACTTAAGTTAAAAAGTCTTTCTGGTTGTCTTAGGTACTTGAATAAAATGGTGTTCAATGTACATGCAGAGCATCATTAAATGAATTTTGGCTAGAGAAGGGAAAATAATTTCTTAATAATTTCTGAGATGTCACCATTTCTGCTGCTCAGTATGACATTTTTATGCAAGGTGAAGTTCTCAGAACTGATGATTATAAAGTCAAACTATTGATCAACTCTGGAAATCACTGAAGATCTTTGTGTTCTGTAGTATCAAAAAGTTTCAGCCAAGATTTAATTCTCAATAAAGGAAACAAGCATACCCATCTCATTAGCATGCAAATTTGTTTCTACCTTTAATAGTAAATGTACATGGATAGTTAAGAATTGTTTTTAAAGAGGAGTATCACTTAAAATCAATACTTCATTCATCGATGTACTTGAGTTTGCATAAAAACATTCTCAGGCAGAAAGTGGAAAGGTTTGGAAGCTCATGGTAAGGCATTCAGGATGAAGCAGGCAATATCTCCATTCTATTTTCTAGCTATACAATCATGTATAATTCCTCATGAATTACTTGATTTAAGTGATACATCTATTCATATCGGTCACTGTCCACTTCATATTATAAATCTAAAAAGGCTGATCAGATGGGTTCCAGGTGAGAGGGTAGCCCACATCTGCTATAATTAAAATGCCTCTTTTGCTCTGTATTTAACTTGCACTGGGACTCAAAGGAGAATTTATTTCTTATCATATTATTCAGCACAATGATTACCCATAAATGCTGATTGTCCCCATCCGTTTTTTATAGCCACAAACACAAATTTAAGGCACTTAAAAGGAATCTGCTGGTTCACATCTGCATAAATAACCCCGGAGTTATTCTGGGCTGCATACAATGTGTGTGAACTGTAGCGAGGCTGTAGCAATTTTCAGGCTGATTTCTTCAAAACCCCAAATCAACTGCACGCAATTTGTTACACAAATGTACTTCCTGGGTCAGACAGCAGCCATCACAAAGCAACTCTGGCATGGACAAGGAAGGAAGAAATATGCAGAGGATGAAAGTGCTCCTGTTCAAATCCTGGGAAATGTGTCACACACTTAGATCTGCTGGCGAACTACCGACATTAATATCTGCTTCTGTGCAGAAGACACAAGGTCAGCCTGAAATTCATCTTTGTCAGCAAAATTGGGAGTGTGGTTGTTGTCAAGTTCATTGATCCCCAGGAAGTCCCATCAACAGCTTTCTACACATCCCCATGGTTACTCACTACTATTGTCAGAGGACATAGCAGAGTTTTGCCTTGTGAGCTACACCCAAACACTTGCAATAGTACCCGGAAATCGAGAAGCATGGAACAACATGTGTTCGGTGACAGAGAGCTTGCTTGGAGGTTCTAGCTGTAGAGAGCAATTACTCAGATACCCTGGACTTGCAACACTGCTGTGTTGCAGAAGTTTATTTTTAGTTATGTTTAAAATGGTTGCTTTGTGCACTGTTGGGTGAAGGGCTGCCTAGGCCTTGGCATTTGTATTGTCTTCAGGTGTTGCCTTTATGTAAAAATGTTTGATTGCTCATGATCTGCACGTGCTATCAATAGAACACCTGAGGAGCTTAGGGATCAATAAAAACCCTTGAGGCAAGACACTCAAGGTTCCATGGTCCATGGTAGTAGTTCCTTCTGCTTAGGTCTGGCAGGGTTTGGCACCTATGTATATGCCTCCATGTCTTCTTTGGTGACACACAGTAGGTGTACTATAACAAATGGTGTACCAACATGGGGCACTGACATCATGCCAGCCACATCCAACTAGGAGATAAGGAAGAAAAAGAAACTCCAGACCTCATAGAGTCTTTCTCTTTCTCTGTCTCTCTTTTGATATGTTTTTTTTTTGTTTTGTTTTGTTTTTGGTTTGGTTTGGTTTGGTTTGGTTTTTCCCTGCAAACCTGACTAAGAGAAAGGCAAGCAGGCTGGATACTGGTGAGGTGGTCCTGACAAAACACATCTGCTACAGTAATGAGAACTCCATCCCATGAGGGAACCCTTCTTGAAGACAAGGAACAGCAATGATGATCCTGAGAAAAACACTTGCTAAAAGAATCGGGACTAACAGTTGCTGCATTATGGAGAAGTCTTTGGAACATTCTACTGAACATGAACTGGCCAGTTGTTTTTGTTTTTTTTTTTGTTTTTTTTTCTGCAAACCAGGCTCAGTCTTAAAATCTGAAAAGTGTTTCCTCAGGGTCAGCACACAGAAGTTGTCTTGGAGAACTGGCTGAGGTTGTATCTTGTGCTGACAGCAGAACTTGGTACTGTAACAGTCACCCAGGTGGTACTGGGTTTGAGGGCATGAAGGGGTCATGAAATGCAACAGAGGCATGGTACCAAGAAAAGAGCTTATGAGATGCCGTTGGTGAAGGCACAGCCTCAGTGGCAGATGAAGACCCAAATTGAAGGGGTCATACAAAGAAGCTTGGTGCCAAGAAGAGAGCCCAAGAAAGACTATTAGTCAAAGTGCAGCCCAGTTGCAGCAGAAGACCCCAGCATTCTGAAGATGCCAGTACTACGTGATGGTTACCAAGGACAGCACCAGCGGTGGTAGATGGGAACCAGGCAGAACCGGAGGACAAGCTGTGTGTGCTGCAGAGGACATAACCAGAGAAGTGACCCAAGCTGAGTGAATTCCAGATAAATGGACATTGATAATGTTCTTCTGCTGTCCAAATACATTGTGAAAAGCTTGATAGATGCTCGGTTGCACTTAATCCTGGCATCCTAGCAGGCCTCATAATTGTTCTTGTAAATAGTTGGTTTTTTTTTTTTGGTGTAGTGTTAAATTGTGTTGTAGCAATTTAATTGTGTGTAAACCAATTTTTTTATTTTCTTACACAGAAAGGGGCAAATGCTGTTGAAGTTTGTTTTTGGTTACATTTAAAATGGTTGTTTTGTGTATTGGTGGGTGAAGGGCTGCCTAGGCTTTGACATTTGGTATTGTCTGCAGGTGTTGGCTTTACGTGAAAACTGTTAGATTGCTCGTGATCTGCACGTGTTATCAATAGAACACCTGAGAAGCTCAGGTATCAATAGAAACCTCCGAAATGAGACACTTGGGATTCCACAGTCCAGTATGGAGCTTGCCACAATAGTGGTTCCCTCTGCTGAGGTCTGTCAGGGTTTGCACCTATGAATATGCCTCTTTCTCTCTCTTGGTGAGCACACACAGTGGCTAACAACTACACTGGTGAAAACGACCAACACCAGCCATTCAGAAGAGAAGTCTGATGCAATCTCTGGAGACTTCAAGGAGACACATGCATGAGACTAAGCAGGGATAGGGCCTGGTGTGTCTCTGTAGATCCCGGAGTAACTGAGGAACAAAAACTACTCATGCCTGGTAGCTGGGAGAAACAGTAGTTATCAGTAGCTAAGGAATGGTTTGGGAAATGAGAGCACCGGGCCCTCATTCACAGAATTTTCACTGCTTAGCCTCCTTAGAAGTTATAGCAGAATGAATCATGGCCCCCATGTGTGCCCACATTCCAATTCCTAGAACTTAGAACAGGTGGGCTTTGGGATCCAAGTTTTGGAGGTGGGATTGACCTAAACATAGAAGTCCTGCTAAGGAGGCAATAGGGCGGACTCAGAAAGAAATGACAGAAGCACAGGCCACATTTAAGAGCCCTACACAAAGGAATATCACCGTGGCTTGTTAACTGTAGTGTACTTTTAGGTAAGGTGATGGCCAAGGGAAGGTACAATATGGTTTTTCTTTATGCCAATTGGGGAGGGAAGGGAAGAGGTTTAGTGTCAATAGTGCATAAAAATATTATTCTGAGAGAGCTACTTTCCTTCACTTGACCTTTGTTGCTAAATTACATGTAAATTACCTTCCAAATATTATAGGCCCATAAACATATTTATATGGCTGTTTAAGTTATTGTCTGTACCTGTAAGTTTGCTGAGATGGTTCAGTTGTTCTGAAAGTCATACAAAGATCCCTTATGACAGAACACACAAATACAGATTACTAGAGAAATTGACTATGTGGGTAAATGTAAAAGATACTTCAGATGTATTTTGTTTATAACATACATTCATTTACTTTAAACACAGCTGTATAATCCACCTAGCAGATATCCAAAGCATCTACCAGCACACAGTTAGACACCATGCATTATTCTGAAGCCCCCGAGTAGTGTAATAACCCACAGGATTAGCTGTAGATTATACCATCAAACCAACTTAGAGGAATATAAAATTATTTGAACATGCAAAGAGTGATCTCCAACCACAGTGCAATAACCTTAAAGATTAATAACAGTCACAAGGCTGGCAACTCCAGGAACGTGTGGAAATTAAACAATATATGTCTAAGTAAGAAACAGTTACCATAATAAACAGGGGAACAAGAGAAGACCCAGAAGAGATTAGAATGATGTAAACTATTAACAATAGAAAAGACAAAAATAACCTTGCCAGTTTAATACATTCACAAAAATCACTTGCAAAATAATGTATGCCATGATATATATATATATATATCTTATTAGAGTTGTCTAATGCCAGTAAGGAAATGGCTCAGAAACAGGATGAATGAACTTATCAGTGAGAGTGATGTCAAGCAGGTAAAAAGTAAAAGCTTCCTTCTTCAGTGTACTTTTATGTGGCCTGCCATAGAAGGTATAGCCCAGACTTAAAACGGATCTTCTGACCTCAAATGATCCAGATTTGGGTGGATCTTCCACCTCAAAATAATCCAACCAAGATAAGATCTCTCACTGGTGTGCCTAGACACCTGAGTTTTAGTTAATGCCAGATGTGGTAAAGTTGACAACCAAGATTAGCCATCATGGGATAAAAGGATGGAAAATGATATTCTAAGCAAATGGAATTAGGAAACAAGCAGGTGTAGCTATTATAATATCTGACAAAATAGATTTCAATCCAAACCTGATCAGAGAAAAAAATAAGGAAGGTATTTTATACTCATTAGAGGAAAAATCAACAATAAATATTATAATCATAAACATATATTGACCAAACACAGGAAGACTCAATTTCATTAAAAAATTGTTAGATCTAAAATCACAGATAGATTCCATTACCCAGCTCTCACCAATAAACAGGTTATCTGTGGGGAAATGTAAAAAAAGAACAACTATAGTTAAGTGACATCATAAATCAAATGAACCTAACAGACAACCATAACACATTCCCCCAAACTCTACAGAAAGTATGTTCTTCTCAACAACCCATAAAACTTTCTCCAAAATAGACCACATAATTGAATACAAAACAAGTCTCAACAAATGTAGGAAAATTGAAATTACTTCCTTTATTCTATCTGGCCACCATGGAATAGAGCTGGTAATTAACAGCAATAGAAACCCCAGAAAGTATGCAAATTCATGAAAGCTCAACAACACAATACTGAGTAAAAATTGAATAAACGAAGAAATCCACAAGGAGATTTGAAAATTCCTAGAACTGAACAAAAATGAAAACACAACATGCCAAAATATTCAGAACACATGGAAGGCTGCCCTAAGAAAGTTTACAGCACTAAGTGCCTGCATCGAAAACGGAGACAGATCTCAAATTAATAATTCAACGATGCACACAGAAGTTGTCTTGCAGAACTAGCCAAGGTTGTATCTCATGCTAGCTTACCAGACTTGGTAACAGTCATCCAGGTGGTACTGGTTTTGTAAGCATGAGCAAGTCATTGAAGAGCAGCTGAGGCTTGGCACTACGAGAAGTCAGGAGAGGCCATTGGTAAAAGAGCAACCACAGTGGCAGTTGAAGGCTCAGATTGAAGGGGTCATGCAAAGAAGTTGAGGCTTAACACCATGAACAGAGCCTTGGAGAGACTATTGGTTAAAGTGAAGCCCAATTGCAGCAGAAGACCCCAGTACTCTTAAGAGGCCAGTACCATGGGGTGACCACCAAGGACAGCAGCAGTGGTAGAGGGAAGCTAGCCAGATCCTGAAGGACAAGCTGTGTGTGCTGCAGAGGGCAGAGCCAGAGAAGTGATCCAAGCCCTTTGGAGGAGCCCAGAAGATCCTGAGTGAATTCCAGATAATTGGACATTGATAATGTTTTTCTGCTGTCCAAATACATTGTGAGAGTCTTGATAGATGTTTGGTTTCATTTGGTTAGCGCACCATAGAAACTCTCATGGTTGTTCCTCTTGTAAATAGTTTTGCTAGTGTAGTATTAAATTGTGTTGTAAAGATAAAGCAATTTTTTAATTATCTTATACAGAAAAGGTGAAAATGATACAGAAGCTTATTTTTAGTCATGTTTAAAATGGCTGTTTTGTGCACTGTTGAGAAAGGGCTGGCATTTGTACTGTCTGCAGGTATTACCTTTATGTAAAAGATGTTTGATTGCTCATGATCTGCATGTGGTATCAACAGAGCACCTGAGGAGTTTAGGGATCAATAAAAATCCTTGAGATGAGATGCTCAGGTTTCCACTGTCCAGTATGGCACTTGCCATGATGGTGGTTCCCTCTGCTGAGGTCTGGCAGGATTGGTACCTATGAATATGGCTTCTGCATACGCATCTGAAGGCAGCAGGAAGTCAGAAAGCCACTGTGTCTGGTTTGGGCTTTTGAAACTTTAAAGCCCAGCCCCATTGACATACTTCCTCCAACAAGGCCACACCTCCTAATCCTTTCAAATAGTGCCACTCGCTAAGCATTTACATATATGAGCCTAATTTTCCTGAATATTAGTCTGGGCTGGCAGTCATTTTCCAATCTTTTCTGCCTTTCATAGCCTCCACTGAAAAATCATGGTTATGCTGATGAGCCCATCCTTGCACACGACTTGATTTTTCTTGCAGTAATACTCCTCTAACTATCCTGAGCAGTAGAAAAAGAAGGAACATTTTCAAGTTCCTGTTCAAAGCCAGTATTATCCCAACACTGAAATCAGACAAAGATCCAACAAATAAAGAAAATTAGAGGCTAATATCTTGGATGCACAATGTAGCACAAAAATTCTCAATAAAATGTATGGAAACTTAATCTAAAAACATATCAAAAACACTAAACATGTGACCAAATAGGTTTCATTCTAGAGATGCACGGATGGTTTGAGATATATAAATCAATAAATATAATCCTCTACCATGTACATAGACTTAGGGACAGGAACCATATGATTATCTCATTAGATGCAGAAAAGTCCTTTAAGAACATTTATTCATAATAAATTTTCTGAAGAAAATAGAGTGTAAGAAGAGGTCATATCTTAACAATATAAATACAATATGCAGGAAGCCAGCAATATCAAATTGGAGAAAAACTCAAAGCATTTCCACTTGGATAAGAATGTCCATTCTGTCCCTCCTATTCAACAGAATACTTGAAATTCTAGCCAGAGTAAAAAAAGAAATAAAGGAGGTAAAGGTGATACAAATAGGAAAAGAAGAAATCAAAGTATCTTTATTTGCAGGTAATATTATTCTGTATGTAAAAGAACTGAAAGACTCCATCAGAAAACCCTTTCTGCGAAAAACACATTTAGCAAAGTGCAAGAATTTGAAATTAATACACAGTATCAGTGGCATTCTTACACAAGAATAACAAATGCATCAAGAAAGACCTCAATGAAAGTGTATTATACAAAATAGTTTAAAGCAATATCTTAGAGAATAAATCTAACTAAGAAGGTGAAAGACTTATATGATGAAACTTTAAAAAATTGGGGAAAAAACAGAATTGAAGAAGATATGAGAATATGGAAAGGCCTCCCATGCTCGTGGATTGGTAAGATTCATATTTTGAAAATAGCAATCAGACCAAAAGGAATTTACAGATTCAATGCAATCCCAATCAAAATTATAATGCAATTCTTCACAGAAGGTCAAAAAATAATCTTAAATTTCATACGGAAATCTAAAAAACCCAGGGGAGCTAAAATAATGCTGAACCAAACCAAACTAAAACATAACAACAGAGAACAAAAACCAACCACAAAAACCACACACAAAAAAACCCCAACTGCTGGAGGGATCCTCATCCCATATTTCAAGTTACACTACAGAGCTATAGCAAGGAAAACAGACTTAGTGCTTAATGGGCTAGAACTGCAGATTCACAACAAACAGAAACCCCTTTCAGCCACATGATTTTTGACAAAACCCAACGGTACTGTGAAGAAAAAAAACAGAATCTTATCTCCAACTGACAACTGCTTGCAAAGAAAAAAATTGTTTTTTTTAAACCATAACAAAATAAACTATAATAAGATACAATGAAAATTATCATATCAAAGTTGGACAAGACAAGCCAACAGAAAAATAAAAGAGCCCCCAAGAGAAGGCATAAGAATCAGAGACTCACTCGTTTACACATTTAGGAGCTCCAAGGAAGTCCTAATTGAATGCTACATTATATATATGTAGGACCTGGTTCAGACCAGGATAGGGTCTGTGTGCGCTGCTTCAGACTCTGTGAGTTCATGTGTTCTTTGCTCGGTTACTTTAGAAGGCCTTGTTCTCTTGGTGTCCTCCATGTCCCCAGTCTCTTCCACTCCTTCTGCCTCCTCTTGCTCAGGGATCTCTCAGTTCTGAGGGGAAGGATTTGACAGACATCTCTAACTTAGAGCTGTGTGTTACAAGATCTCTCACGTGTGTGTGTGTGTGTGTGTGTGTGTGTGTGTGTGTGTGTGATGTCTGGCTGTGGCTCTTTGTATTTATTCACATCTGCTGCAGGAGGAAGCCTCTCTGATAATAGTTGAATCATAGTGTTCATCTATGAGTATGGCAGAATAGCATCAGGAGTCATTTTATTTATTTATTTATTTTTAGACCAATAGCATTTGAGGTCTCTGAACTATCTAGACTCTGGTTTTTCGTCACCTAAGAAGTGTCAGGTATGGGTTCCATCTCATGGAGTGGGTCTTAAGTCAAATAAATATTGGTTAGTTACTCTCACAAGGTTTGTGCCACTGTTGCCCTAACATTTGGCAGGCAGAGTCTCATTGTGTGTATAAACCACACTTAAGGGAAGGCTCCATGCCCAGCCATAGACGACCAACACAAAATGAACTCACTGATATTGTTGCTGACCTTAAGTCTCATATTGGTTTGTTTGGGCATCTTTTATCTTATTTATCCTTTGTTTGTATATTATGGTTTCTGATTTTGAGTGTGTGTGTGTGTGTGTGTGTGTGTGTGTGCTCACGCTGTGCTTTTTCTTTATTGATTTGTCTATTTGTTTTCTAAGGAGAGAGAAAAGGGCCTGGAGTTGGGGTGAAAAGGTGGGAGGATATGAATGAGGGGAAACTGTGATCAGAACATATTGTATAATAATAATAATCTTATTTTCAACTGAAAAAAGAAAAGACAGAATCTTCAACATTGTGATGGTTAAAGCCGCTAGCTACATGGAGAAGAATGAAACTAAATAGATCCTTGTCTTTCATCCTGCAC
Source organism: Cricetomys ansorgei (assembly GCA_026225945.1). NCBI lineage: Eukaryota > Metazoa > Chordata > Mammalia > Rodentia > Nesomyidae > Cricetomys > Cricetomys ansorgei. The sequence continues at coordinate 5,644,093 of JAMJFZ010003970.1, forward strand.
AAAATTCAACTCCAAGCATTTTAAGGACTCCAGTATGAAACCTAATACCGTGAATCTAATAGAAGAAAAAGTAGGGAATACACTTGAACTTAGAGAGACATAAAATTACTTTCAGACAGGATCCTGGTAGCCTAGACATTAAGACTAACAGTTGACAAATGGAAACCTATAAAACCAAAAAGCTTCTGTATATCAAAGGACACTATTGTTTAAGTGAAGAGGCAGCCTACAGAATGGGAGATTATTTTTTTAACCAGCTATATAGCTGGCAAAGGGTTAGTATCTAGAACATTCAAAGAACTCACAAACTAAATTTCAAGAAAACAACACAACTCAGTTAAAAACTGGTTATGATTTTACACAAAGAGGTATCAAAGCTGAAATATAAGCTGGGCATGATGGAGCTTGCCTTTAATCCCAGCTCTTGGGAGGCAAAGACAGGCAGATCTCTGTGAGTTCAAGGCAAGCCTGGTCTACAGGGTGAGTTCCAGGATAGCCAGAGCTATGTAGAGAAACCATGTCTCAAAAAAACAAAAACAAATAATTATAATTCCTGACATGGATGTGGGACAAAGGGACATTTATTCACTAGCTGGTGGGATTGAAAACTAATGCAGCACTATGGTTATCAGTGTGATGGCTTCTCAGAACACTATACTCCCCTTAGGCATATAGCCAAAGGACTCTATGTCCTATTACAGAGATATCTGTTCTTTCATGTTCATTGCTGCTTTATTCAGAATTACCAGGAAATGGAAACAGTTCAGATGGACATCAACTAATGAATGGGTAATAAAAATGGGGCAGATGTACACAATGGAATTTTGTTCAGCCATTAAGAAAAATGAAGTTACGGACATTTGTAGGTAAATGAATGGAAGTAGAAACAATCACTCTGAATGAAATAAGTCTGATCTCCCCACAAAATATCATGTGATTCTTCTCTCATGTTTTGATGTTAGCAAATCGAATCTTCAGATAGGTGCATCTCATTTGGAATACCTACAGAAAACTAGGAAATTAGTAAGGGGCTGAGGGTGAGGGCTTTCAAAGGAGGGGAGTTGAATGCCATGGTATAAAGAGGTGAATGAGAACAGTGAAACAGGAAGGGTTAAATGGGGTGGGAGATGGCATGGCAGGATAGAGGAGGAAGATACCTCTAAAGACTTTATAAAATGCCATGTGAAAATGTGTCTACTACCATAGAAGCCCCCACTCCGACACACACATACACACACATGTCTCTAACTGCTTCATTATCAGTAGTTCAAACCCACGTAGAAGAGTAAAATAAAGGTTTAGATGGATGACAATTGCCAAAGGCTTCCAGATGAACAAGAGGTAACAAGCTGATGGGACATTCTCCCTCGTCTCATGCTAAGGCTACCCCTCCTCTATCTTTCCATTGCCTGTGTGAAAGCAGATGGAGCTAAGACTTAACTTTCATTTACTCTAGCAAATGAAAATAAGAGAGAGAGCGAGAGCAAGAGAGAGAGAGACAGCTTGTCTCTGGTGAGAGTCATGTATGAGGACTACACATGTTCCATAGTATAGATGGTCAAGCAGTTCTCCCCATCCTCAAACTCACATTTTCAGGATTTATTTGTTCCACTTTTCAAATTTTCATTGAATTTAGATTGGACAAGCTATTTCAGACAAAAATTAAATTAGAAGGGAAAAATTAAGTTTAGTCAACTGTTGAGTTACTTACTGCACTTGGCTACAGTTTGTTAATGAAAGCACTTGATCTTCAGAAAACAGTGAAATGAGAGCTGGACAGAAAGCTGGGGGTGTGGCCTGGGATCGTCCAGTAATAACCTGTTTAACTTAGGTCTGCGGCCATTGCCTAGCAACAACAATGGTGGTAGTACATATGCTGACTGCCCACTTCTTTGGAGTCATATGGTATATTTGTTAGGAGATGTGTTAACTTTCTATTCTGGATAATTGCTCCTCAAAAAATGTGTTTGTTAAAGGCTTGGCCTTCATAGGACATGAGGACTATGTGACGTCTCTTAGGCCTCTGGGGGTGCACACTCTAAGGTAGTCATGGGTCTGTAGTATTTCCCCTTCCTCTCTCTCTTACTTCCTAAGTATACAGTGAGAAGTTGGCCTCTCTGTGTGCTTCCCATCATTCCCTTCTGGAACACACCATAGGTCCAAAGCAGTGGATCTCCACATCTGAGAGTGGAACTCTCCAAACTGTGAGACAAAGTAAACCTTTCCTCTTTGTGTTTTAATGACTGCAGAGGCTTTGTTGCAGTGATAACATATGACATACACTAAGGCTAAGATAAAGTCTCTGTAGTTTTATGAATGGCTTGGACAAGTGGAGCTAGCTGAGAAACAGATGATCCTGAAGGAGTCAACAATTCCAGCACTTGGAGCATGAGAGTGTACTGCCCTTTCAGAGAACTGCAGTTTGGTTTCTAGTACACGTCAATCAGCTCAGAACTGCAGTTATTTCCAGCTCCAGACATCTTTTTTTTCTGGCTTCCAAGAGCAGGTCTCAGGTGCTTATATCATCAATATACAAGCATACACACACACACACACACACACACACACACACACACACGTAAACAAATATTAAAATAAATCTTTAAAATATTTCAATGCTTAAATGTCTGGCTTTTGAGTGTTTCAAAGTCATCAAGAGCATTTTGTTCTTTAGGTCTATGAATTTTTGTCAGCAAATTTCCAACCTTTTTGTAAGAACTGGATGTGACCTGACTTATTGCAAATGGAAATGCTAATGATCAAAGTTAAGCATGGTTTCTGATCTATGAGGGTAAAATAGGAGCAAAGCATTGCTGGCTGGCTGCCAATCATCCCTTCAGAATTCAAAGTTGCATTTCATTTAATGCAACTAATGGACTGGCTTTATGGATAAGTAAACTTGGAAAATTTGTTTACATGCAAATTAATGTGGCTATTAGAGACATTCAAATTCTAAACAGTAGCAACCTATTTGGCCACCTTGCCAATAGTGGTAAACCTCAAGATCCTACCCTCTGTGAAAGCAATGGGAATTCCCTCTGGTAAGTGCAAAGGACTCTGCATTGGGAAGAAGGACGGAGAAGTGAGGATGCAGAGGTCACATTGAACCATTTATTCTAAAATACCACACTAAACAATTGAGAAGGTTCAAAGGAGACAGGGCACAGAACAGGAAAACCAAAGGTAGGGGACACATAGTATACTGTTGGCGCCTCTCTCATCCCAAGGGACAAGTAGGTGAAGCTCAGCAGGTGCCCTACTGTGAGGGTCTAAAAATTAGGGGATGGGCCATGTGTCCAGACCAGTGAAAACCTGCCAGGTCTGGAGGGAGCAAGAGTTGCAAAGGCCCTTCAGATTTAGGCCAAAAGCAAGTCAGTGTATGATTAAATGGACAGTTCTCCACTTTTAAGGCTAAAAGCCATTTTCAGGGCTTTGGCACATCCCAATGGTAGGAAACGCAGATCCCACCAGTGGGAGATGCAGTGGCCCTGAATTCAGAATTGAAATGAAGCATATCCCTTATGTCAATAGATACATCCCCATGCAATAGTCCAGCCCACCTCAGCTGCCAGCTCACCTAGATAGTGAAAACTCATAGAGACAGCTTCCTGCCTGACACCCACTCCTGAAGACCAAGGCTTTAGACTTTACTAGCTTGGATTTACTGGCTGTATACATGATTTGCCAATGCAAGGAACCTGGAAGATTCCTTCAGTTGTATAGTAACTGCCTCGTTACCAAAAAGAAAGAAACAAACAAAAAACCAAAAAATATGATTTTCTTATGCACACGTTGACTCAATTTTTCCTAAATATACTCCTCTCAAAGCTAAATGGAAATTCAGAAATCTCTGTAGTGCACTGTGATGTGTAGGTAGAAGATCTGCCAGCAGGGACCATAACAGTCCATCTGATCTGAGATGGACCAGCTGCACGTGTTTCCGGTTCTATCACCCACAGATCCTGAGTCACGGCTAGATTCTGGTCTCAGGATGCACCCTTATATCTTTAAGTAATTCTAGGTGTCATACTGTCATACTGAGCTCTGTGCACAGTGATCATGAAAAAGCCTGAGCACCCAAGCTTGCATTCTGATACTGTGCACCTTCCCTCTAAAATAGCCTTGTCCTGCTGTCTGCTGGTATGAATTTATTGCCACAGGGTAGGGAATGTGGCAGTTCCTTGGCCTCTAACTGTGAGCAAGCAGGAACTCTAAGCTAACAAAGTGAAGGTCTGTTGAGAAAAGTGCATGCTAGTTCAGGCTGAATTTACTTGGCGGTGTGTTATGTACTAAGACAGAGCATCCCTACTGCATACTGGAGCACGGGATGCTGACGTTCAAAAGTGTGTTATTCTGCATTCCTTTTGTTAATGACATCATTAAGTAGGCTCTTGACTATCTCGTTTTCACTCCTTTTTTAAAAAAGATTCAGGGAAGAAATGGCAAGAAGCAGGGCTTGAATTTATGCCAAGCTTAACTTTGCCCAGTGCCAAGTGCTGGTAGTCATTACAGCCCTCCCTGACACCGTGGCAGTGTGATTGCCACATGCAAATTACAGTATGAAACTCCCAGTCAGTAGCTGAAGGCAGGCCACAGGGAAGCAGAGACAGCATCCAAGTCTCCAACTTAACCCATACTCTGTGCCCTAATAGGTAGTGACTTCATGAACTCCCTTTGTTCTATCTCATAATGGAACAAAGAACCTTTGGCATGAAATTTGCCTGACATGAAAGAGTTAGCATATGAGGTTGGTGAGTCTCATGTACCGGGCTAAGTGCTGTATGGTACCCGACACTGAGTTCAAGGTGTTAATGGACAGTACTCTTCCTCAGAACGAAATCCTCTCTAAATCTACAGATTTCTTTCTAGTTCTTTCTGCTGTATGTTTTACGTGTTCAAGAGAAATAGTGTTTGCCTCCTCTCCAAGTGGAATATTGGCCTCGTTTAGACCCAGAAGGAATCCTGTTCCTTGGATAAATATCCTTCTGAACTGTTCATAAAATCATCACTCTGCAGAATGAAGAGTGAGTGGGCTGGGTACAATGATGGCTTGAGGGGACAGGGATGTGTGGGAGAAAGACTAACATGGTGGCAAAAAAAAAAGCCAGAAAAGAGGAGCCCAGGGGGCTGGGAGACCTCTGAACCAGGAGGAGCACATGATCACCACTGGGAGAGACAGTGGCAACGTCTATATAATTCGCTTCATACACTTGGCCCATAAAAGCTCTGGTGCAGCGTGGGCTACGCAGTACCTGTGTCACAGAATTTCACACGAGCACTAAATTGTCTGAGAGCCCCTTAAAATTATGATGAAACACTCAGGGCATTGAGATTTCTACAGGGATCCACGTCACACATTTCATACTTATAAACGTAATTTTCAAGAATACATTGGGTTCCTAATTGATGCCTGGTAGAACACTTTATTCAAATTAATCTTTCTAGAGTATAAACTTTACATTTACTAAAAATATTTGGGAAAAATAAGAATATAGACAAATGGTATTGTTTCTCACACACACACTCTCTCTCCACCCTCAAGAAAACAACTGGGAAGATGTGCCAGCTTTACTTAGATATAAGTGAATATCACACCGCTGGCTGGGAACTAATTTGATTTTGTGAGCAAGATTCAGTAGCCGGGAGGCAGGTTCTCAGCCACTCCTATAATTTGCCATCTTAAAATCAACTACAAGTCACACACACATACAAACGTAATCCTAAATAAAAGGACCCAATTAATTATTAGAGTGGGCCCTAATCATCTACTCAAATGTGATTAACCCTGGGTCACAATATGAAAATATGAATTTTTGTTCTGCATTAAGGTACAGATGAAATCAGTTTCTAATGATAGCACCCACATGTTTGTATTTTTTACTTTGTTATACTCAATTACATAGGGCTCTTCTCATGCAAGCTTGTAATGTATGTTGAGCATTTCCCCCCCCTTACTTTCCCCCTTTCCATTTCCCCTCTCCCATCAGACCCCCAAGAGCTTCAGTTCTGCTTTAATGTCATCGTGTATAGACATGATTTCATGCATCTGGATGATATCTGGGACTCACAAATGAGAACGAGCACTTGATACTTGTTTTTCTGTTTTGTTTTGTTTTGTTTTGAGGCGGAATCACATCACTTCATATGATGATCTCCAGTTATGAAAACAACACAACTTACTCTTCTTTGAGGAGAAAAACAAGTCCAGGCCAGGTGGCAGTGGTGCACACCTGTAATCCTAGCACTCAGGAGGCAGAGGCAGGTGGTTCTCTGAATTCAAGGTCGGCCTAGTCTACAGAGTGAGTTCCAGGATAGTCAGGGATACAAAAACCCTGTCTTGAAAAACCAGATGGGGGGAAAAGTCCATTGTCTATAAATGCACATTTATCTTCTTTATCTATTCCCCTGGTGTTGGACACCTAGGTTAGTTCCATGACTTACTTGCTGTGTGTAGTGCTGCAATTGCATTGATGTGCATGCATCTCTGTGGTATGTGGGTGTGGAGTCCTTCGGGTAAATGCACAGGGGTGGTGGAGCTGAGCTGCATTATAAACTTCTTTTCGGGTATTTGAGGAACCTTCGTACTGATTTCCAAAGTGGCTGAACTCATTTACATTCCCACCAGAACTGTGTAAGGTCCCTTTTCTTTTGCATCTTCACCTATGTATGTATACACAGACTTACATGTTTCATAGGTATTTTTTTAGGTATTTTTTCATTTTAGATAGTTACTTATATTTATTATTCCTTATGACTTTTTTCACACATTCTTACAGTGATTCTACCCTTTTCCCTCCTTCTTCTGTATTTATCTCCATCCCTACTTCCTAACTAAAGCCCCCCCATTTTTTCCCATTTTCCACTTCAGGCCACTTATATCCTGGTATCCACCCTTTCTACCATCCCTGCACATCACTGTTGCAATGGCATTTATTTTTTCTGGATTCTATAGTTACTCCAGGTTATATACTCACCTCTGAAAATCTGGAGCTAGGACCTTTGATGAGAGAGAAAACGAGACATTTGCCTTTTGGGGTCTGGATTACCTCACACAATACGATCTTTTCTAATGCTATCCGTTTACCGGCCATGCGTATTGCTTTATTTTACTTTACAGCTTAAAAATATAGTATATATATCATATTACAGTATTACATTATAATATCACAGTATGATAGTATCCTATAGTGTATATAATTCCCATTTTCATTATCTACTCATCAACTGGGGAACATTTGGGTTGTTTCCATTTCCCAGCTACTGTGAATACAGCAGCAGTGAACATGGCGTGGGGAAGGTCTCTGGAGCAGGTTCTGGAGTCCTTTGGGTATACAAAAGGCAGCCGAATAGCTGAGTCATGTGGTAGATTTGGCTTTAGATTTTTGAGGACACTTCATACTGACTTATGGAGTGGCTGGACTAGTTTGTAATTCAGGAAGAAACGATTGAGAGTTCTCTTTTTCCCCAGGTCCTCCCCAGTATTTGCTGTGGTTTATTTTTGTTGATATTTGCCATTCTGGTTGTGATAAGGTATCAAAGCTACAATAAGGTATCAAAACTGTAATAAGGTATCAAAATTATTTTGATCTTTATTTCCCTAATTGCTGGGGATGACGAACACTTTTTGAGATATTTCTTAGTCATTTTTCTTTTTCTTTTGAGAACTGTTCAGATCCCAGCTCTAATTTTGAATGGGTCATTGGTTTTGTTGACCTTGGTTTTTTGAGTTCTTTATATATTCTGGATATTAATCCACTGTCATATTTATTGCTGGAAAAGATTCATCTCCATTACATGAGCTTCCTCTTCACTGAACTTTTTCTTTAGCTACGCAGAAGCTTTTTAGTTTTACGAGGTGTCCCTCGGTAAATTGTTTTTAACTTCATACTCTACATTGTTTTTCAACATTTTCATGAACATTAACATTTTAGGAATTGGCTTTACAAACTTTAACGTGCAGTTTTATTTTTGTTTTGGTCTGATATTTCTGTGGCCTCAGAGTAATTTTCTCCTTTTGTGGAGGCATGCAAATCACTGCTGCTCACTAAGAAGGAAAAATAAAAATAGAAGAGTTATCTATCCCATCAGGTATGTAAATTGCATCAGTAGACAAATAAGAGATAAAGATAACATGATTTCTTGAAAAGATAGTAACTCTCCAACCATTAAATTCAAAGGTACTAATATAGGTACAATGGTAGATGAAAGAGTGGAAGTTAAATTTTAAAACTGATCAATGACTCCAGAGAGGCAAAAGGGCAGATTAATGAAGCAAGAGAAAGAATTCAGGAGATAGAGAAGAGAGTGAGTGACCAAGATAGAAAAACAATCATGCGGAAAAGAAATTTAACAGGGAGATTTGGGAGGGAGAAAGGCAAATAGAAATTTTGGAAATAAGAACATTAGTGAACCAGGTAAAAAAAAAAAACCAAACACAATAGAATCCATTGACTGTGACAAACTACACCAACCACAAGACAGGATATAGGGGTAGAAAAGAAAGCTAATGAAGCACTGCATACAGATATCAACAAAACAAATCATGACTATAACTTCTGTGGACTATGAGGTACTATTAAGAGACCAAACCAAACAATCCACACGGTAGAAGAAGAGAAAATAAAAACCAAAAGAATAGAAAAATCTATTCATGATATTGAAGCATAGCATTTCGAAAATCTGTAGAAATGAATGGCTACCCTATGACAAAGCATTTAGAGCAACAGCAGACATGACCAGAGAAGAACTTCTCCAGGACACACAAGAACCAAATGATATGAGAGAAAGGCCAAGTCACTTACTAAGGAACACACATCAGAATAACATCAGACCCCTCAACCGTAACCTTACAAGTAAGGAAGGCATAAAAAAAATAGATTTGAAACCCTAAAAAATAAATGCCACCAAGATTTCTACCTCCAGCAAAGCTGTTTTTAAAATGACAGAGAAATAATGATATTTTATGACTAGCACAAACTAAAGCAATTCATAACCAACGAGCCAACACTTCAAACGACATCTAAAGGAATTCTAGCATAGACGGAAGAAGAATGAAAAAAATCACAAGAACACAGGGAAGAATAAATTTCAGGATAGGAATACCTGAACAAAAACTAGGAAGGAATTAATTATTTACAGTACAGTAAGCAAACAAGCCTCTTGTGTGAACAGAGGAACGTAAACATGAATCAGCAAATTTCACCCCATCATTCTCCAATTTAAAAACACGTGAATTGATTAGATGCAAAACAAAAAATACAACTGTCGACTGTGAATAAGACAGAATCAGAACAAGACATACAATGACTGAGATCAAGAGGAGGCAAACAACAGCATAGTCGTGGCTGTTCTGCTGTCAAGTAGATTTCAAGTAAAACTAGAAGAGATGAATAAAGGGAACAATCTATCAGACACATAATAATTACAAATACTTATGACTGTATTTGGGGCTCTCTATTTCATGACAGAAACACTAACATATAAAAAGTGTAGTGGAATATTTGAAGCAGATATTGTATAGTTGTATGTTCTGTCTTTTGGGGGTGGGGCTTCTGTAATTAAGATGTGTATAGGAGGGAAGGGCAATTTCTAAGGCTTTTGCAGCCTGATTCTCTCTGTAAGATTTGTTTCCTGCACCTGTCCACAGGAGCAAGAAGTCTAAAACAATGGATGTAGTCTTCTGAAATCTTCATGTAAAAGCCATTGTTAATCATAGTGCAAATGGAGAGTCCTCATCACCTTTGCAGCCTTCTGCAGCCAGAACCCAGGGAATACCTTGGGTTCCCCAGCTTTGACTTTAGCTTTTTGGGGCACCAAGTTGGCTGGCAGAATCTGCAAGGTGTGAGATTCTATTCAGTTATGTAAATAAGGCCTTAGTGTCAGTAGGGTGGAGCTTTCAATCAATACGTTACCTAGAGGCCACGTGCTCTGGATCAGTCCACGGGAGGCAAGTCTCTTTGCCTAGGTCGTCCAGGTTTGCATCTCGGAGAATTGTCTTGTTCTTATTGAAACCCACCTGAGATATTAATATTTCCATATACAAAAAGGACAGCTACATCCTCATACGATAGTGGTGAGTGACTCTAATCCATCACTGACACCAATAGATAAGTCATCTAAACTGAAAATGAACTAAGACTCTTCAGAGTTCAGCTGCACCACAGGTCAGATGGGCTTAACAGACTGTATCAAAACACTGCATCCCAGAGCTGCAGAGCATACATTTTTCTCCATCTCCCATTGGACTTCCTCTAAAGTAGATCACATTATAGGACATAAATACAAAAGGATCAAAAGAATTTCTTGTATTTGGTTAGATCATAGTGGAATATAACTACAAGCCAGTAGTAAGAGAAACTATACAAAGACATGAGGATTGAGTAATATATTCTCAGATGATTGTGGCTCACTGAAGAAGTCAGGAAAAAATTTTAAATTCCCACAATCCAGTTGGGACGGAAGTACAAATTACTGAAAGTAAGAAGGTACCGCAAAGGAAGTTCTAAAAGGAAAAGTCAACACTACAAATCTTTACATTAAAAAAAAATCAGAGATGCCAAGTGAATAACTTAGTGCCACATGGCTAGGTTAGACAAGAATAAAAAACAACCCAAGGAAAGCAAAACTTGGGAAGGAAAGATTAAGATGTATATTACTGAAATCAAGGCTAAAAGAATAGCGCAAAAATCAGTGAAACAAATAATTTATTTTTTGATAAAATTCAAGCTAGATTGTTAAACTCTTGACCAAATCAAACAAAAGAGAGAATCCAAATTTTCATGATCCCTCTATGAAAATATATTCATTATGACAAATACCAATGAAATTCAGAGGCACACATACAAATATACACGCACACACATACACATACATGTACACACACATGCATACATCCAGACATACATATACAAATATTCACAAAAATGCACACATACACACACACACACACACAGACACACACACACATACTTGTACATATATACACAGCACTTCAGGACTAGAAGGAACATACATCAGCATATACACATACCAACACATACACAAAGAAACACACATAAAACTAAAGCCAACATTCCATTAAATGGGTAAAGACTGAAAGCACTATTTCCAGTATTTGGAATGAGATCAGGGTGCCCACTCTCTCTCCACTTTTGTATAGAGAGCTTGAAGTCTTAGCAAGACTTCAAGAAATACAGCAAGAGAAAAGTAAGAGGGATACAGATAGGAAAGGAAGAAGCCAAATTCTCCCCATTGGAGGAAGGTATGATCCTGTACTTTAAAAGATTCCGCCAGAAGCTCTTAGGCCTGATTAAACACTCTCAGAAAAGTAGCGGCATAAAATCAAAATGCAAAAATGAATAGCTTTGCTTTATGCCAAACTTGCTGAGAGGAAAAACACCCCAGGGACATTAGCTCAATAAAAAAAAAATACCAATGAGTAAGTCTGAAGAAGGAGGAGAAATATTACCACAGTAAGAACTTTAAATACTGAAGAAAGCACTCAAGGAGACAATAGGAAGTGGAAAGCTCTCCTGGGCCCATGGATTTGCAGAATGATAATTTGAAAATGACTACATTATTGAAAATATTCAAAGCAAACCCTATCAAAATTCTATGACAGTCATCACAGATATAGAAAAACATTTCAAATACTCACGTGGAAGCAAAAGGACTCTATATGCTCAGAACAATCCCAAGTAGGAAGAACAGTGAAGGAAATTCTATAAGACTTCATCTCATGGCATATCTTAGCCACCATAACAAAGCCAGCAGACAACAGCATAAAACACATTTTACATACATTGACTCAATTCGTAGAATAGAACAGAGACTTTTCCCCATTCACAACCTCATCCACCTTATGTAAAAAATTCAAAGGAGAAAGGCAAACTCATGAAATGACTCTGAGAAGAATAGATAACCACATCTAGAAGGATGAAATTAGATTCACATCTTTCACTAGACAAAAAATAAAAAAAAAGAAACTCCAAATGGATAAAAGAACTTTAATGTTGAACCTCTGTCTATGGAACTGCTAGAAAAATTCATAAGGAAACATAGAAGGACACAGGAACAGCGATGGATGTTTTGGAAAGGAGTCCAGTAGCAAGCAGCAGCGTGAAGAGACAACTCTCACAATGTGGGTGGGGTGAGACGTGCATTTGATGCAGGATTCATATCTAGAACCCAGGAAAAATTGACCACCACAAAAAAAATATCATCCATCAATGAGAAAATGAATTGAACAAGAGGTTCTAAAAAGAAGAAATACTCATAGCTAATAAATGTATGAAAAAAAATTCACCACCTGCAGTTATCAACACATCTCACATTTAAACTACACTGAGATTCTATCTCACCCCAGGCTGAGTGGTGAGCACCCAGGAAATAAAATGTAATGGGTTGTGAAAAGGCTGTGGAGAGAGAGGGAACTAAGAAAATGAAGTAATATTGTGTGTGGGAAAACGATGGAACTGGAGATTATCATGTTTACTGAAATAAGGCAGATTCAAAAACATGAATGCTAAATGTTTTCTCTTACACTTAGAGGTCTCTCTCTCTCTCTCTCTCTCTCTCTCTCTCTCTCTCTCTCTGTGTGTGTGTGTGTGTGTGTGTGTGTGTGTGTGTCTGTATGTGTGTGCACACACATATAAATCCACTGATTTACAGCCATTAAGTCTTTCTTGACTTGGTTGTGAGACTCTGGAGAGAGCCCGAGCAGTTTCCTATCAGGGGCTATAGTGTAAAACCACACCCAAAGCTCTGGCACAGTCCACATTGGTCTCAGATGCTCTTCGGCAAGGTGCTAAGCCTTCTGGGAAGTACCCGAAAACCATACAGATGGCCGGGTCCATTGGGAGTCCTATAACCTCTCTAACTCCATCCCACTTGTCCTCACAGCTTCTGCTTGCTGTTCCCTTGTGTCCAAGTGCAGCCCTTTGTGATCTATACAGCAGCCTCTTCTCACGATTGTGGCTGCATTTCATCTGCATGTGTCTGTGCTATGCTCCCATCAAGCAATCTTTCAAATTATAAGACATTGCATCATCTACATTCTGGTTTAAGAAATGTTGGGCAATGGCCAAGCGAGCCTGAGTTGGGAATGTCGGGATCCTCTTCCTCCATCTGTAAAGTCCTAACAGGGCAGAGTGCTCATGGTATTTCACCATTTTGACCATTCAGCTTTTGTGCAAGGAGAACAAAACGTAGACTTAATTTAATCTTTCAGGGGCCTAACAATCACAACGTTAGGCTTGAAGCTACAGCACAACGGTTGAGGCTTCTATTTGTTTCCTCATTGTCTTTCCCACAGACTAAATAAGTATCCATATAAAAAATGCTATCTGCTAATACAAATCAAGTGGAAAGAAATTTAATGCTCAGTGTTCTAGGTTAGACCATGGTCAAGTAGACATTGCAAGGCATAAGTATTTCTTATCCAGAGGTTTCCAGAGTCGTGCCTCCACACCCAAACTAGAAAGTTTTGGATGCAAATATTCAGTTTGGATTTTTCAGTGTTGCCACAGACAAGTAAGCCTCAGGGGACTTTACATGTTTGCCGATCCTAGATGTGACGGCCTTCTGAAAGTCAAGAGTGGGGGAGGAAGGAATGGGTGCAGAGTAGCAATGGCCAGTTATAAGTGAGCAGGAATGAGCAGCGCAAGTTTGTAATGACATGCACCAACTATAACATGCAGGCCAGTCTCACTCCAAGGAACGTTCCTTTCTCCCTCCCGCAAGCATGCTGACTGCTGACCTCTGCCCCTTCTGCCGTGTCCAGAATGCCAGATGATGAGAATCAGGGAAGGAACATTTTGGGTTTGACTTCTTCCACTGAATGATGCATGTCCACATTTTCTCTCTATCTTTTTAAGGCTTCAGTGTTCATGTTTTTTTTTGTTTGTTTGTTTAATTGCTCAGTAAATATACACTGTTTGACTCTACCATGGCTTTTTGCCCTCTTATCTAGGAAGGACATCTTGGTTGCTTCCAAGATTTAGCCCTTATGAATAGAAATACTATAAACAGCTGTGTTCAGCTTTTTTAAAGATGGTCTTCGATTTCTTTATAATCACAACGGAGTTTAATTTGGAGTTTGGGGTCTTATGGTAACTGTGTTTAATTTTGTTTTCAAAGGGAATACCAAGCAGTCTTCAAGTAGGTCAACTTACTTCACTGTGAATGATCCTAGCAGGAGTTTCTGCTCTTCCACACACTCACCAATGTCTAGAATGGCCAGCATCCTGAATTCTGGCTCCTCTAATGGGTATGTGGTGGTAGCATATGATTTTTAAATAAACACTTACTTTAGAGTAACTACCGGTTCCTAGTAAAGTTTCAAAGACAGCAGAGTCCCCAAGCTGCCTTTATCTTTCTTTTATTGATTATCAGAAGTTGTCATTGCGCACCAATAAAATTATATGCTGTTCTGGTAAATTCTTGTTCCTCCATTCCACTTGTTTCTGGAGTCTCCTAGGACCCATTTCCTGTTACAAAATCGTGCCCAGGATCTCAGTGCATAAGGTTTTGCTTTCCTCTACTGTATGGCATTTATGATACCTTGACAGTCATGAGGGGCACAGAATCAGGTATCTCATTAAGCATCCTTCAAGTTGGTTTTGTTCAATGGTTCTGTAATGGTGAAACTTGGGTCATGAGTGTCTAGAGAGGCCTACACAGAGGAACAATAATATAGCATGATCTCAGGCTTAGCGCTGGGAGGTTACACCTGTCAGGTTTCTCCAACAGCACCCCTCTATTGTCTCTCTCTCCTAGAAGTCATGAAGTCCAACCTATATTCTGGAGGGAATGCAAGCAAGTTCCAGCAAGTAGTATCTACTGAAAGCATGTTGATTTTTACTATAAGCAAGGTTTTATCTTTCGTGTATTACTCACAAGCATGATCATTTAGTGTGGTATGGTCTCAAATGTATTTTGCTATTTGGTACAAAATTCAATGATTTGTGTTCTTTTTCCAACCATTTGGCTATTAGGAGCTGTTTCCACTGGCTCCTGGAAGCCTTCACGTATCTCATCATTTAGGTTTGAAGGATATTCCTGTACTTTCCTTCTGCAGTCCTAGAACCCACTATTTCTCTTGGGTATCTTGGTTTGTTTCAGTAGGAGTCAAGATCAGAACTCTGAGGATGCTCACTGCTGCTGGGTAATACTGTTTCAAAAACCTCTCCACGGACACAGAGTGTGTTTCCTGCACTTGCAGACACATGGCTCCATCTATGCAGTGTACATAAACATTCTCAAGTGTCACTTGATTAAATCACAACACTAATATCAAAACATTAAAACCAAACTTCAATAGGAATATAACAAACACTAAATAAAATAGTTATTTGTTGTTGTTGTTGTTTTAGAAACGGACATTTGTATTCTTGCCAATGCTTTGGTAGTACATAGGGTACAAATAAATTTGTAAAAATGTGTTCCTAGAAGCAAAAACAAAAGGCTTTGATTTTATACATGTCTAAAAGCAAGACTGCTTTGGTTATAAGAGCGGCACCCCACTATCTTTGTAAGGTCGCCCACTTCGGTATTTAGAAGTTCCTGATAATGTGCAACCTGACAAAGTATTATACAAACCTTTAAACTGTCATCCATCCAAGGTGTCAATCATGCTATCTCCTTCTGGTGTGCATTTATAATTCCTCTAAAGTGACAGAGGATGAGAAGCAGCTACTGAGTCTATGGACTCAACTTCAAGAGCAAAGATATATGAGTATTTCCGAATGCTTCGAATTGTAATCAACCTAGAATTGATTACAGGGTAATGTGTACAGAGATCTTTATTTTATACCTCATGTGAAAAGTAACATCTTACTATTTTGTACCAACTAATTCATACCTTTAATATTTTTTGGTGTTTACTTTACATCAGGTTTGTACAGATCCAACCACTTGTCTTCTGAAGCGTTCTTCAAGTCTGTCTTGCTGTCAGTATCTTCCTTCCTCCTTTGATCAAAATGTGCCTTAGCTATTTGGCTCTGTTTTGATGTGGATGACACTCTTGATTTCTCAGAACAACATCAGTGTAAGGGCAGAGAGATCAGCAGAGGACAAGAAATCAAGCCATTTGCACAATAAATATCCATTTCTCATCTAGATTGTCTGAGACAGGCCTGAGAGAAAAATGGCATTTGTCCACTAGAGTCTGAAGAGGACTCCGATGGGAGGGAACTGCTGCCCTTATGTGATGGTTTGAATGAGAATGGCCCCCACAGGCTCATATATTTAAATGTTTGGATCCCAGTTAGTGGACTGGTTAGGAAGGATTAGGAGGTATGGCCTTTTTGAAGGAGATGTGCCACTGGGGGTGCGCTTAGAGGTTGTAAAAGCCTTTGAGAGGACCAGTCTCACTTTCTCACTGCCTGCTGCCTGTGGATCAGGATGTAAGCTCTTAGCTACTGCTCCAGAACCATGCCTACAGGCCTGCCATCATACTTCTCACCATGATGACCATGGACTAATCCTCTGAAACTGTAAGCATGCCCCCAATTAAATGCCTTCTTCTATAAGTTGCTTTGTTGGTTATGGCGCCTCACCACAGCAACAGAACAGTAAGACACCATCAGTAGCTAAGACACTTCCAACAGTGCAGAATAGGTACGCATACACCCGAGGCCTAGCGGCAGTGGGTGGAAGGGCAGATATCTGCTCTGACCCTGTTTCATTTGGAAAGGCACATCAGATGGAACTCAAGTCTAAGCCAGTCAATAACATGGATCTCTGAAGTCTTCTTGTGACTGATGTAAAAGTCACTAAGCATCAGGGTGCCAGTACTTCTCTTTTCCAAGTTCATAACAATGGTCAAAAAGTATCTATTAGCCAGTAAACCTTCAGGTGCAGCTTAGCCCAGGACTCTGAGCGGGAACTGTGCACACAGATCCAGAACTCAGTGTGATGTTTGTTTAAAACTTTGTGTGGATAGGAGATCGGGAAGCATTCCAAGGGAAATAAGCAGAACTGAGTACCAGTGTGTGAACCCCAGACTCAAAGACCCCTACAGAGTGACTGGAAGTCTTGTTGCTCACTGTCACAAGGGAGGTACCTGGACAGTATCAGGGAGGATTTGTCTGTCACAGTGTGTGGTCTGTATGTAGTGTCTACAGCCAGGCCCAGGCACACAATTTTTTGAAGAAGCCAGTTGAAAGCTTGGGTCTTCCTAGGCATGAAACCGAGACAGCAGGCTTTGAGCCTACTTTGTTGCCATCTGGACTTAACGAATTTTGTAGAAAGTGACTCTAAATCAGAGGATTGCACCTTGGAAGGAAATGGATGTTTCTTCTGTGGGTGCTTAAGATTTCCTTTTAGTCTGGTTTTCCACTGATTACCTTGGTGCATTTAAGTTTTCTTTTCAATCACTTTTGTATTTATCCTCACTGGAATTCACAGGTGTTCTTGGATTATTAATGTTATGTCTTTAAAGAATTTCAATTTTTTTCACTTTTATTGTTACCTCTATCATTTTCTGTCTGCGGTTTTTCTCCACATATATTCCATATATGTGTACATACACACATAATCATATATAAATATGCATGTGTATGTGTGTGTATACATATACATTTTGTTGCGTTTATGTCTATTTCTCTCCCATTATTTAGCTTCCCAGCATTGTGTTTGGCAATTTCATTCTAACTATCTTCTAATTTACTAACTTTCCTTTCAGAGTCTTTAAATTTTCCTTGTGATTGTTCTTCAGAATTTACTGTTCAGTACTTGTTCATTGTTCGTATTATGTAGCATCTTGCCTTTCCATTATTTGAACACGACGGCATCTGGTACCACTACAATAGCTGCATTATCTAGATGCTCTGTGAATCTACATTTTCTGTGTTTCTCTTTTCTTGATCCTGGGAGTGGGTAAATTTTTTTATTCACTTTGTGTTCTTTCATTTGCTATTGACTCTAGATATAAAACAGGAAAACCTGCAAACATTTGAGAGCTAAACAACAGTATACTGGAAAAGATTTGCCTTGGGCTGTGAGTCACAGAAGCCCAGAAATCTTGGGTCCACTTATTTGGTTGTAGAACTGACATGATTTGCTACGGGCACCAGGCCCCGAATAGGGGACAGACTCAGGTTGACACTCTAATGTGCTATAGAAGTCTTATCATTAGAGTTGTAGGGCTGTCAAGACAAGTTAACACTTAACTTTCTCAGATCCTTCATAAGAATGCTCTTGCTGTAGAAAACCACTGTAGAACATCCTTCTGACTCTTCTTCCCATGTAGCTAGTCACTGAAATCTTCAATACACACATACATACCAGTTTAAATGAAGTTATATCACATAAAATGATATCTCCATGAGCAATAGAGTATTTATAAACCATTAAAAATTTTGTATCTTTAGACAAGCTCATTTGTTATCTCTTGTGCCATTCTAAGCTCAAAAATCCCATGATTTTTCCTCTTGTTAGATATTTTTTTTACTTAGAATATCATTTTGTTGTCAAAAAGGCCTCAAAATCATGCCTTCCTGCCTCTGTTCCTGAGGGTTGATATGGGCATGAGCTGGTCTATGTAGATGCTTAGGCTTTGTAAATAGATTGGAAGAGAAATTATCTCTGGTCTTAGTTCAATAGTGAGCACTTAACCTCATGTATACAATTCCACCACTGCATATTTTCTTCTTTCTGAATTATTGCCTTTATATGTGCTACTGTTTAAAATAAAACAATCAGTCATGAGGGTCACCAGATATGTCTTTCAAAGCTTGCTACTTGTTCAGGCCTGTAGCCAAGTGTTTAGGTATATGTCAGTCTTTCATTCAAGAGAATATTTTACAACTGGCTGAAATACATTATTGCTTCTTTAGGTTAAAAAGATGTTTGGTTACCATACTCATTTATTTGGCAAATAATGATTGCAAACACAGAAAGCTCCGTTTAGCTATAGTTTTACATTTCTGCACTTTCATCAACTTAGTAGGTCAACCTCAGGCTGAAAATATTGAAAAAGCTTCCCAGAAATAAACACGTCATTTGTTTTACACTGTGAGTAGGTCTGAGGGTGTTATGAAATCTCATGGTATCAGTCTCCATCTGGCCTTCCATCTGCTGGGTAAGTCACTACAGATCTAAGAGAGGGAATGGCCACTGCACTTCGCTCAACACACAGTTAATGGATCACTCAGAGAAAGTGATCATTCTTGAGTCCTAGGAAAATAACTCAGGCCTTATAGGATGCTTATACTTTAATACAAAAAGACCATGACTAAATCATGAAAGACTTCATTTCATGAATGGGATTTGATCTGTGCATTTATTATAATTTAGTGAAGTCAAGAATTTTGGCTTTTGATGTTGTTCATCTCAAAACAAATAGCTACCTATACAAAGGCAACAAATTTCAAGCTTGGTAAATAATCTGTATGTTTATAGCAACTCGAAGTAAAACTTCAGTGTGTCCTATAAAAATTACAAACTATGCCACAAGGATTTGTTGTCAGTGACTCAGTTTAATGTTGCACTGTCAGAAGTTTTCATCTGATAGTAATTAGGAGCTGAGACGATCAGGAATTTAAATGTATAGAAACAAAAATTAAGCCAAGCGTGGTGGCACATACCTTTACTTCCAATGCTAGGGAACAGAGACAGGTGAATTTCTCTGAGTTCCAGTTCAGCCTCTTCTACATAACACATTACATGACAGCCAGCAATACATAGTGAGAGTCTGTCTCTTAAACAAACAAACAAAAAACAAAAACAAAAACAAAAAACAAGTTCCCTTCCAGGATTTCTACTAGAAGAGGAGTATTGGTGGGGAGAGGAAAGAGTGATCTTAGGGAAGGGAGAGAGTAGAACACAGGTAATACGAAGGGGGAAGGGGTAATCAACGGGGATGAAAGCTTAAGTGGGGAGAGGGATGAGAAGTTAGAGCAGAGGAGGGGGTAGGGTAGGATACGGAAACCTACTATTTTAAAAGCTGCCTATATGATTTTTTCATTTTAATTTGAAGTTATCTATATAGGCAATAATAATGTTGGTCCTCCCAGAAGACATAGGTTGCCAAATGAGAAGCACAGTGCCTTCAGTGCTTGTTTGGAGATGCTAGCAGATGAGTGCAGCTACCCATATACCCTTGACCAAAGAAAGGGCTTACTTGCTCATCCATTTTCATTACTGCTCTATTCATAGTAGCCAAAAATTAGAAACAGCCTAGATATTCATCAACTGGATGAATAGACAATGAAAATGTGATACATTTACAGAATGGAAGAATATTTGGCTGTGGAAAAGAATCATGAAATTTGCAGGTAAATGGATGGAGTAACCCAGACACCAGAAGACAACTATAGCATGTGGCAAGATATGCTATGGTGCAATGATGGCTGACTGTTATGGGGTTAAACAACTACTTTTTAAGTGGATTTAAGGCCTATACGCCATAGCAGGTAATGCATGCCTACTACTGCAAATCTGGCTAAGACCCAAAGGTTGGAGAATTCACAGGCCCCAGAGGTGAACCCACTGCTATGACTTTGCAAAATGAACATATTATCACAAACTACTCTCGAAATCTGCATCTCTATTGCCATAGATTAGTACAATGCTTCTCCTCATCAGAGAAGTTTATTTGTGCCATTAACACAAAAACTCATAACTAATCAAAATGTAGAGAATACAGGACAGTGGAGGGCTCAGTCATAAATGGGGCATCTATAACACATCTCTCCCCAAGGCTCAGGGACCAAGGTAGAAGAAAGGTCAGAAATATTGAAACAGGCAGAGGTCAGGGAGGACCAGAGCAGAACAGTGTTTTCGTGACATCAAAAGACAGACAACTGAACTGGAACTCAGAGTAACTGTGAGTTACTGTGGTAACACTGTGGTTGCTGCACAAGACCTGCACAAGATCAAGCCAGTCAACATTCTAGCATTGAAAGGGTGGGGAGCCCCACATATCCATACCCCTAATTATGGAGCTATGGATAGTCAATGATTTATGGGGAAGAGTCTGTTTGCTTTAAGGGTGTGGTACTTAGTAGGTTGACTAACCCTTTCGATGGCTCCAAATCCATGAGTATATGGGCAACACAAATTGGATTCAGTGGGTTATTTAAGAGGGGCAGTTCTATAAGAGTTGGGAGAGGTGGATAGGCGCAGGTAGATCTGAGAGGAATGAGGCGATTATGATTATGATCAAAATACATTGTATAAAATTCTCAAAGAACTCAGAAAATGTATTTTGAAGAAAGAAGGTAGATAAGAATGTTCAAGAAAAATTCTCCAATGGAGGCAAAGAGGAGACAAGAGCCTGGATGTAAGTTGAGTGAGTAGGATAACAGGATAACTTTGGAACTCAGATGATAAAGCAGTGACACCCCAAGGATATACAAGGAATGTGGGAATGCCAGGTTAGTTATGAGTTAGCTGTGCAGTGCTTAGTGTCACTTCCAGGGAGACATTACCCATCTCTCTTGCATTCTCTCTGAGCAGAAAGAGATCAGTGATTTATCAGTGACCACTGGACAGAGAAATCAATATTTTATATGCTTTCAAACAAAAGACACAATGCCTTATTGTCCATTTGAAAAGCTTTATCTTCCCATCCAGCACTTTGCTCATCGGTGATACCCTTCAGATAAGCTCATGCTAACAAGGATGTTACCTAAAGGTCGAGCCTGTGCACATCGGAGAGAAAGAGGAGGCATCATGTGGCCAGAGTTTCCAAGGAAAGACAGAGCCAGGCAACCTCTGAGGTTTGGATCAAGGGCCCAACCCAGTCATAAAATCAATAAAAGCCGTTTGTGAAAAGTTGTGGAACAAGGAGGGAGAAAGATTCCACTTCGGACAAGGTACTCGCTGCAGGCATGAGCCCTATGAAGAGAAAGGGGAAGTGAAATGCAGGGTCTTCTTGGGTATTGATACTTCTTTAGTTGAGTTGGGCAGCCCTGCAGCACACACGGTTTCTAGAAACACAGTGTCTTCCACTGCAGACAGCGCAGCAATTCTGATATCATCTAAGAGAAGACTTTTGGGAGGCAGCTCACCTCTTCTCTGTCCAGAACGGCCATGGAGAGCTTGAACACTTAGACTATATAATTTTTGAAAAGAGCACAAAATGCATACGTCCTTACTTAGTGATGAAGACCAGTCTGGAACCTGTGAATCATTTTAAATTCAAAGACCTGCCTCTTCCTTGTAGTTTAGTTCTAGCAAACCGAGTCAAGTGCTTTCTAAAATATCATTTAAAAAAGCAACCAAGCATGAATGGCTAAATAAGGGAAAGGTACAAATGGATTGTTAACATGAGAAGAAAGCATTAAAGAACAGTGCTCTCATCAACAGGAAGGGAGGGGAGCATTTTAATTTTTCTAAATATATTTTAAAGCTGAGAAATTAATAGTTTCCTTCACAACTGTAAAGTGCATTGAAAAACCATGGCCAAGTCAGTATGAATGTCTGACAGCTACTTAAAAAGCTTAGGCTGTAAAATTCCTAGACAAACACATTCATCATTCTAAAGTAAAGGTGGAAGGCCTTGGAGGGTGCAGCGGCTCGTGTTAATTATCAAGCTGACAGAATCTGGAATCAGCTGGGTGATGGGCCTCTCGGAGCGCCTGCGTGGGCTTACCTCGCTTGGTAACTGTAGGCAGGACTGTTTCCTAGACAGGGACCGGACCGTACAAACGGAGAAAGTGAGCGAAGCATCAGTGGGCTTTCCTTACTCTGTCTTGACTGCGGCTGCAGCATGCCCCGCGGCTCCACGCTCCTGCCGCCCTGACTTCCCCACATGAGAACGTATAAGCCTTGAACTGGGAGACTAGAAGCCATTTCTCTCTTAAGTTGTTTTCACCAGATTGCTTTTTACTATTTGGGTGAGACAGGGAAGGAAACCACATGGAAGGATATTCCCAAAATACCACAGTGACTGTTTGAGGACTTTTCATTTTAGTTTTCTAATGATTGATAAGAGTCTGGGATGTAGCAAGGAAAAATCCAAACCTCTTACGTACGTCTTTTGTACAGAAGAAGAAATATCACCAGAGGGATTAGGTTTTAACTTTAAAAACTCTTTAATAACACTGTGGTAAGAGATTTAAATTTTATATGTAGCCTTAGAAAGGGTGAATTAAACAATAGAGCGAACATACACTAGACAATGGTTTCAGCTACCCCTATGGGAATCTGTGATTCCTGCTTCTTCTTTGGCAGGGAACCAACCTAGCGCTTCTGGGACCAGGGTGAGCACCCGAGGAACAGACAGTACAATGGGGCATAGAGCATCTGATTCATCCCAACCTTTCCTGTCTGCATGAAGATCTAGACCCACACACATCACCCAGAGGAAACAATTTTAATGGCCTTGAAATTCAGGACATTTTAAGAAAATGAACCCCACTCTCAGAGTCAACCACTCACCTAAGAAATTCGGGGTATTGCTTTAAGTCCCATCTAAAATTGAGCATTTTCTTCCACCAGAGGGGTTCTGAGGTCAAGAGGAGGGATCCTCTCTACAGAAAAATACTTCCAAATCATAGGGTTCTAGAAATGTCAAAGCTTAAGAACACGTCTTCTGATATCTTAATTGAAAATACACTGTGAGTGGAAGAAAGGTTACTATGCATATCTGGGGAAAGTGAAGGAATTATAAAGAAGCTGTTGCTATGTAATTAACGATGGCACTTGAATATCGATGAAGCACACACACTGCGAACCACTGGCCAAGCATGGAGAAAGGTGCATTTGTCCATCTGTAGAAGCAGACCTTCTTTTGCTTGGGTTTCAGTGCAGAACTAATGTCCATTTATTTATGTTTTTAACTCAGTCATCTCCAGGTCTTCTCAGTTAGTACACGGGCTCAGTAGCAGTGCTCAGTGGAAGGCACACTGTTATTAACTCTTATCTAGTCAATGACTGCACCTTTGTTTTAGTTTTGCATATAGATTTGCAAGTGGGAGGAAAGGTTTTATTTTTCAAAGTGAAAACCAGGTTCAGGAACCACGGTTCTTGTGGTAGGGAGGTGCAGCCGGTGAAGAAAACAACCCCCTGCCTTGCTGCCGGGTAGCCAAAGAGGTTTCTCTGCACGCACACACACACACACACACACACACACACACACACACACCTTTTTTCATATATTGGCAGGATTGCTGTGAACCACTTTCCCTGTGGGAAATCAGTACTCATGTCTTGTAGCTCAAATTCTTTTTTCAAGACAAAATAGGTACATATAAGTATTTCTTTCACTTGTCATAGTTTGCACATAGATGAATGCATACACACACACACACACACACACACACACACACACACACCGCATATAAATACTTTATAATTGTCCCATAAATACTTTTTACATTAAAACTGCTACGTGTCATATGAGAAAGAAAAAAGTCACTTTTTTGAGAAGGGCTTTAAAATACTATGTGTTCTTCTATCTCCAGCTAGCAAATGCTTAGCTTAACTACAACAGAAGGCCACACAGCTTAAAACACGCCACCGTACATTTTCAAATGTCAGATTCATAAAGGAGCTTTTGTTTAGGAAAGGAGATGCTCAGTGGAGTGGAGAGGCAGCTCACATAATGAAAGAAACCTTCGTCAGTTCTAGATCTGACAAAGGCTTAATATCTAGAATGTACATAGAACAAGAATCAAGCAAACAAACAAATAATCAATGATAAAAGTAGGCTATGAGGGCTGGAGAGACGGATTGGGGGGTATATGTACCTGCTGCCAAGCCTGATGACTTGGAATTTGATTCCTGGGACCCACATGATGGAAAGGAAAAACCAACTCCCACAAGTTATCCTCTGTTCTCCACACACATGTACTGTGGCACCCACGTGCACACGTGCATGGACACACAACTCACACACTTATGCACAATAAATAAATAAATGAATGTAATAAAGTGTGCTGTTAAGGCTGTGCATAAAGGAGACCCCTTATTCACTGTTGGTGATGATGTAAACTGGTGCAGTCACTATGGAAATCAGTGTGAAGATTTCTCCAAAGCCCAAAGGCAGCATTATCTCCTGGGTGTATACCCAAAGGACTCTGCATCCTACAACTGAGATATCTGTACAAAGTTCATTGCTGTTCTGTTCACAATAGGTAGGAAATGAAGTCATCTTAGATGTCCACCAACCGATGAGGAGACAATGAAAATACTGCAATGGAATTTTATTGAGCTGTCAAAGTAAATTATGAAATCAGCAGGCAATGGATGAAATTGGGAAATATTATTCTGAATGGGGTAACTGAAACCCCCAAAGACAAAATATCACATATTCTCTCATGTGGAGGTTCTTGCTTCGGATTTTTAGACATTTGTACAAAGCATAGAGAAATTAAGCTGAAAGTTGAACTGAAAGCTTTCTTCTAATTGGCTAGTGTTCATAGCTTCATGCAGATTGCTAGAGGATTAAAAAATCACCAACGGTCCTACCTGCTATCGATCCTATATGGTACCAGGCATAATGTCTCCACTGGTGCAACAATGGCATGGCTGATTTGGGGGTAAACAACTATTTTCTGATTTGGATTTAAGAGCTGTTCTGTGGAAAGGAATGCATGCCTACCTAGTACTGTGAAACCTAGTCAAAAGCCTCAGTCCAGGGAAGTCATGCCCTAGGGGAGAGCCTGCTACTGATGTTTTGCTAAATGAACATGTGTTCAATAAAACTATCTTCTAAATATTTACCTTTATACTCATAGACTAGTACAGTTTTCAGCCTCGGTCAGAATAGCTGCTGTTTGCAGTGGGCAACGTTTGAAGGGAGATACTCTTAACTGGTTAACATATTGAGCATAAAACAAGTGTTCAGCACTGAAAAGACATCTATGTCCCCTTGTTGTGGGAAGGAGGGTAGAAAGGTCATTCGGTTGGAGAATGGTGAAGAGTGGTATGAAGAGTGGTATGGTTTTCTTTCGCATTAGTCACCTCACTAGGATCATGAGCAAACGGCTGCTGAAGCAGTATGCACACAAAAAGTAAGACACAAATGTAAGAGGAAAACCATCTGGGATAACAAAGAGGGGTCAGTAGGAACAGGAAAAGGGACGGGATGGTAGTGGAATGACTATGACCACAGTGCGTTGTATGTACGTCGGGAGTTCTCAAGGAGAACTGTCTAAAGCTGGAAACAGTGATGGCTTCACAGCCCTTTGAGTACGCTGCACTTAAAGGTGCTGAACTGTGTACTTTGGCAAATTACATGCTATGTGAGCTGTGTGTCAATAGGGTTTTGTTTTTAAAATTCTGTATTAAAAATGAGGTACTGTGTAAGGCATTACCTTCCAGAAAGCTGCTATTCCTATACAGATCAATCCAGGCCTTCCCTTCATGGCTTTTTGTACTTAAAAATGATATTGATTATATAGACCGTCATGGTTTCCGTGTGGTTTCTTCCCAAGAGTTCACGCATGGAAGCCCAGCACCACCATCTTCAAAATGGTGATGTTAGGAGATGTTTGGACTTTGAAAAGTTGGAGCCCAGTGGGAAGCAGGAAGTAGGAAGGAGGAAGTCTCATAGGACTGCTGCTAATTCCCAGGAGAGAGTTATTATAAGAGACAAATTGTGCTGGTTGTAATGGCAGTGCCTTGTAAGGCCAGCTCTTAGCATGATCAGGCAGAGATTATGAGTTTGATGTAAGCCTGGGCTACCTAGCAAGTTCCAGGTAAGCCTGGCTCTATAGCAAAATTCTGTCTCAATATCCCGCAAAAAAAGAAGGGAAGGAGGGGGAAAGTGGGGGTAGACAGAAGAAACACCCAACTGGCTCCTGGGTTACTCTCTGATTTCCTCTCTAGTCGGGTGACAGTCCTTCTTGGATGAATGTCCTCCCCCCACCGAGAGGTCATCCTCCTTAAGCATCAGTGCTGAGCAGAAGTCATTGCTACACCCTTGAACTTCTAAAATAGGAACTAAGTAAGACTTTTTTTCTTTAGAAAATAACCAGCCTTGAGTATTTCACTAGAGTAGTGAAATGTACCAATATATAGATAGCAAAGCTTCAGAAAAGAGAAGCCTCTTTGGTGTTGAGGTGAGGATTAAGTGTGCTACTGCAAACACTAAAAGCAAACACCTGAAAATGACAAAAAATATTTCTGTATTCCCATTAGCTACATGTCGGTCACTGCCAGTTGAACTAAGAGGTTGCAAAAAAAAAATATATATATAGGAATGAGCTGAGAGAAAAGCTAGCTAAGCAGAGGCAGAGACATATGTCAGAAGAAGGTAACTGTAAACCAGGGGGAAATTGGCAGGGTAAACGTGTGGTACCTGAAGGACCAAATGAAGGGTGTAAGAGAGGGATCTGGGTAGGATGGAACCTGCTGCTGCTAAAGACTGCTTAGAGACACTAGGACATTGGGCATGATGACTGAGAAAGCATGGAGACATTACAGGATCCAATATGTTAATGA
This sequence comes from Cricetomys ansorgei, assembly GCA_026225945.1. Classification (NCBI taxonomy): domain Eukaryota; kingdom Metazoa; phylum Chordata; class Mammalia; order Rodentia; family Nesomyidae; genus Cricetomys; species Cricetomys ansorgei. Next base: position 5,671,486 of record JAMJFZ010003970.1, read on the forward strand.
ATTGTTAAAACGTTTTAAGTTCATACATCACGTCTTATAATTATAGATTGGATTTGTAGAAGCAATCATGATAACTAAATCAAGAGTTTTGGAGCTGTGTCTGCAGCTCCATAGGACCATGACAGCTCACTGTTACTCTGAGCTTTGTTACTTTGCTGCTCTGCCCTTTCTGTGGGCTGAATGCCGCACTGGTGACAGGCTTGTTCACCAGAGCTTCATCTTCACTCCCATATCAGGCTGAGTATTAATGTATATACAGTGAAGATATACACTTTTATACGGTTCTATTATTATATACAGTTATGTTGAATTTGACAAATAACACTTGATGCCTGCCACCAGAATTACAAATCACCCTTTCTGTCTGCTCACAATACCTACTGCTACCCAAACCCAATACGTTCCCTCTGTTTTTCTTCATGTAGTTGTGAGTTTCCTGTGATAATAAAGACTTAATCCTGCAAAAAGTAACCTTTGGATCCGACCTCTTTGCTTCAACATTTGAGTATTTTGACGCACAAGTTTTACTACTCTTCTGAGCAGTAACCCATTATATGTTCAAATTAGTTACTTGTCACATTTTCAGGACAACTCATGGAAGGATTGATAAGGGGTCATGATCACAGAGAGTTCAGTCTACACTGGCGGGAGAGCAAAAGACAGCAGCTCTCATCACAGCTGAACAAGAAGCAGAGAAAGTTGGAACACCTTGGCTGCCTTTCTCCTCTTCTGCTCGTATTCTCTGTAGCTCCTCAGGCCACAGGATGGAACAGTCACATTCAGGAAGGGTCTTCTCCCCTCTGCTTGATCCTGTGTGAAGGCACCCCCATAGACCCACCCACAAGTGGGGCTCACCCATCTCTTCGGTAAAATCTAAATCTAATCAAGGTGGCAATCACCCTTCACATGTGAGTATGCAGCATTTTTCATCATTTGAACACTCTAGGGGATCTGAGAAAGTTGCTTTCAAAACTTGACAATCATGAAGTTTCCATGTAACAGTTATGTGCTTACGTGTGAAAGTGTTTTAATGCCCTGGAAGGATGAACTCTGCTACGCTGGGCTGCGGGCTGTTTTTCCTGATGCAAACTGACACACGTGGAAGGCAGCATTCCCTGACCAGAGGACAGGTGGACAATGGTTAAGACATGCCCTCTTCTTGAAAGGAAGGCTAGTGACATGTGTTGGTATCTTCTTGTTGCTTCAATTCATGATTTGCTAATGAGGACGCTGAGCACATTGTCATTTGAATACCTGGTGCCTTCTTTTCCAAAATCATATTATTGAAGTCCCTTTGCTTTTTGACATAAATATTATAATCTTCTTGCAAACATCTAAGAGCCTCTGCATCTTATCAAATGGAAGGTAACTAAAAAGAGAGTCAAATAATATACAAGAAGCAGACTGTCAATCTTGGGTTAAAAATTTAACACAGACACAAAAGGAACTCAAAAGCAGATGTAAGCTGCCCAGTAAACAGCAGGGATGTTTACATTTAAGGAGAATTAATTCTAATGAATGAAGGAAGAAAAGGACAATGAATAAAGCACACATACTGTGATTTGTCACCTTGTGCATCAAGTTCTCCAGGGGAAGGGAGAGGAGGGGAAGAAAGCTAGCATATATACTAGCATATATAATGTCCTTAGACACCTCTAAAAGGATTGGAAAGGCCAGTTAGCATGGCCAAGATGCCAGAGTCTCACCCAGGAATTCTGTGTATCAGATCAGACTGACAACGGATAGAGACAAAGGAGAGGATTTTCAAAGCACCGAGAAAGAAAAGGCTTCTGACCCAGGGTAGCAGCCAAAGAGAAAAGTGCTGACTCAGCAAAAATGGACCCAGAAGACCTCAGAATCACATAAGACTAAGAGGAACAGAAATGGAATTGGCTCCATTCATTAAATGTATCCCCTTAAAAATTAAGGAGGAAGTAAGGTTTTCTAAGATTTTTTTTTTAAAAGGGAAATGCTGAAGCAGATGGACAATGACCAGCAGCCAGAAAGTGACCCCAAGAACAATCACATGTGTAAATATGAAAACAACATGAACCTTTGTAAAGGCTCCTGCTTTTATAGAAGTTGAAAATAAAATATATAATGTATATCTTATGTTACAATGCTAATACAAATGGGAAGGGAAGTAGTAAAGGATACGGAGATATCTATTAGAAATATTAAACTATTATAGTTAGAACTTACATGAGCTCCCTATGACACTCCAGCTCCTGCTGCTCCTATACATTCTCACCTTAATATACTTCTGTGCTCCATGCCAAGAGGGGCCCAGCAGAGCTCCAGGGCCACAACTTAACAGCACAGAGAGGTACAGCCAGCCATGAGCTTTATTGAGAACATCACCATGGTCCAAATTACATGATCTGCAGGGACTATGAAGTCACCAGTGCCTGACATATCATTTATGTTATTCTGAAGTCAAAATCAGTTCTATCAGGAGGAACCTAATGCAGTTATATTTAATGAGGGAAGAGAATCCCAGCATAGTTTTGAGCACAGGGCTAATTAATTTGAAAGCTTTCTTCACGGATCTCCATATAGTCATTGGAACTCCACTCTGCAACATCACAGAAGCTTTTGAACAGCCACACAACGCCACCATCATTACCTTGTTTGTTCAGATAGGAAAGGAGCATATAGGTTTGAAGGCTGTGACCGGTATACTCCTTGACCCTCAGAGTAAGTGGAAGTCCAGAACAAACCCTGCTTTAATCCTGACCCGTGCAGAATGATTACAGGATCTACAAAGTGTCTCTTAGTGTTTTATCTTGCAGCAAAGGTGTGACCTGGCTATCATTCTAGAACCCTTTAAACGTATCCCAGCTACAGAGAAAATTTCAAAGGCTGAGGACAAATGTTAATGGGGCAGGACATGTAGAGGCCTGCAATAAGATTAGGGGAGGTGACTTCGGACCTACCCAGCTGCTGAGTGACAGTTATTCTGGCTACATATCAGCTGCTGAGAGAACAGAAACAACTCTATCTGAACATGGTACTCGTGGGCAAATAGGGGGGATGTTGGGTGGCAGTTTTGTTTTATCATTACAGCCTGCATTGTTTGTCTTCTACTCAGCTTTGATGGACATCAATAACAGTTGTCTGTACAGCTACTACTATGGAAATATTGGAAATGGCCGTACGTTGCAAAGAAATTCAGTTTGTGTACACATGTCAGGACCAATATTAAAGTTAGATTGACTTGAATCAGACTGTTTTTGGTTGCTTGTTTTTTTGAGCAAGGATTTTGTTGTAACTTTGGCTGTCCTGGAACTCACTCTGTAGACCATGCTGGCCTTGAACTCACAGAGATCCACCTGCCTCCGCCTCCTGAGTGCTGGGATTAAAGGTGTGTGCCACTACCACCTGGCTTTGAATTAGACTGTTTGAATGATAATTATAATCTCCAGGGAGAACACTAAACTACAAATTTTAATTGCAATAAGGGAAACAACAAGGAAGTTCTATGTGGTCCATGAACACTCCATCATCATAACAGAAGGCACTGGCAGATGTGATGGTTAACATTGCCAACTTGACAGGATCTAGAACTTCCTTAGGAACAGATCACCAGGCTTGTCTATAAGGACTCTCTAGATTGGGTTAACTGAGATGGAAAGATTCACTCCACATCTGGGCAATACCACTCCATGAACTGTTATCCCAGACCAAAGAAGGAAGGGGAAGCAAGCTGTGAACAGCATTCATCTCTCTCAGATTCCTGCTGCCCTGGCTCCCCACTATAATTAACTGTACTCTAAATCTGTGATTCAGAATAAACCTTTTCTTCTTTAAGTGCTTTTGTTGTGATTATGCCACAGTAATGAGAAAAGTAACTAATACAGCAAAGAATTAGAATATTAGACTATAAAAGACACAACAAATACAAAACAAATACAAAGCTGTAACTTAAATCCAGCCTTACAGTCATCACATTAAGTGTGAGAAATAATAATACAACTGAAGGTATAAACCAATAAAATCGATTTTCAGAAAACCAACATAATCCAACTTCTCCCTACAGACTGAAACAGATAAAATGAAACCCTAATTCAATGATATAAATTTATTATTCTGCAGATTCATGGTTTAAAACTTTGCTGTGGGTCTCTGGGGCATTAGCGAGGGCTACTTTCCCATTGCTTCTTCAGCGAGGCTGAAGATGCCACTCCTTGAATGCACAAGTCACCAGAAAAGTGTGTGTGGGTATAGTGCTGAAAAGACACGCTCATGGAGAAACTTTAGCTTTATTGGCAGTAAAGCTTTATTGATAATACCTATAAAAACTTGAAACAACCCAGACCCTGGCAGCTCAGGTGCAGAGTACACAACAAAACCTAGCAGATGGACAGAATAGATTGGATACTTTAAGGTGTTTGTATAAGCCACAAGCGTGCAGACTGCACCTGCAGAGCCCTGCAAGAACAAGTCTTGCCCCAGGTAATTCAAATGTGAGACCACAGCCCAAGATCATCTTGAAGACAGAGGATGGCACCGAAGAGGAAGACTTTCACATCTTTGGGTCTAATTGAACTTGCCTTGTTATGTGTTGGATTTGTTTGAAACCAGATATTCATTTCTTCTTATATTCAGAATATCTGTCTTATGCCTGTCCTACCACTGTATTCTGGAAACACATAACTCATTTGGTTTCATAGACTGACCTCAGGAGAATATATTTCAGGAGAAAGCAGATATTGGATATAACTCATACTTGACTCAGACGACAGATAAAATTCCAGTCTTACACTTGGGAGTTCGCATTAAGGGGCAGAGTTGCAGGCAGAGAGCAAAGCCCTTATGAAGAGATCCCATAAGAAGAAGCTTGACAAATGAGCTCTGACTCCATCAGGAGTCTGATTAGCAGGAGCCTTGATCATGAACCTTCATACCCCAGAACAATGAGCACGTTGGCTGTTTAAGCCACCCAGCTTACGGCATCGTGACAGAAGTTGGAGCTACCTAAGAACTATCGAAAATAGTTTTTACAAGATGGCACACTGTGTAATAGCATTAAGAACAGAAAGTAATCAATAAAGTCAGAATCACTCATCTCGGGGACAGTGGGGAAAAAGATACAACAGGCATAGGATGAGCCAGCACACAGTGGCACAGACGGGGCTTATTTCTTGAGCTGAGTGGTGGGTGCATGGATTTTTCATACACACACACACACAAACACACATATATATGAAAATGTATAACTGAGCCCAACTCAGCATGTATGGTCTTTACTGTATTATGATATCCTAAACAAAATATTTCAAAGTTAAAAAGACTACATGGAAATCTATCCTTTATTTCCTTTTTAGAAAAATTGGTTTGGTTTCTGACCTGCTAAAATTTTTTTCAGGTATCCATCTACATACTTATTTTCCATTAATTTTCTATAAATTTTACGAATTTAACATAAAGACAACACCTAAAGAGAACTATCATGTGAAGAGGGAATGTTGAAATCATCTCTTCAACTGAGGATTAGGGAAGGACGAGCCCAGGAATCCAGACTGTGCCTATCTGGAGTAAAGTTATTCTCAGAGAAGAAAAATGATGTCCCACATTCTTATGTAGCAGTGTCCTATGAGAGGCGAGCTGCACACTCTGGAGGGAAGCTCATTAAGACACAGGATGTTTATAGGGAGGTGAGACAGCATGGTATAAAGGGAGGTGAAGCATTCTATACTGAAGGAAAATTCCTGAGGCTTTCAGAGCAAATAACTCAAAACAGCCTCAGGAAGTCCCTGAAACTCACCAGATTCACTAGGCCTTTCCCTCTTCAGGCTTATATAATCTATGAGGCTTGCTGAGAAACACTTTCAGACAAATAGAGCTGACTAAAAAAGGCTCTGATAGATAGGCCAGGCTGCCTGGAAGAAGCAAAGACCAACTAAGCCACCTGGAAGAAACAGACCATCCAACGTACCCAGAAGAAGCAGAAATCGGCTAAACTGAGGAAAAGAGGTTCAGATTAATTGAACTACCTGGAAAGGACAATCTCCAAACCATTCCACTGCCTATAGGTTGCGTAGTACACTCCATGTTTCCAGCTTTTGTGAGCCGTCACCCACACTGGGGTGAGATTTTTGGTAATGCAACTGTCTTTGAGTCATTCCTGTTCCTGTAAGTAACCTCTCACCTATACGGATGCAACCCCAATAAAATACACCAAGTTGAACTTTGGTGGTATCCTTACTTTGGTCTGTCATGAGTTCCCTATCTGTGATGGGTAGATGTCTTTCACCTCTCCCCAGGAACAGTGTCACATAACACACTCTTTTAAGAAAAATAAATGCGCTCTTTCTGCTTCTATGAAGTAGCTGATATAATATCCGGAAAATCATTTGGCATCAAATTAAAGTTCTTTGTGAACTTGTGGGTGTACCCTGGGAGCACTGATCGAGGTTCTCAAAGATAGTAAGAGAGAAGTATATGAGGATCTGTCCCAGAGGGAGAAGAAAGCACATCTTTAAGATTGTAGCATTTGTAGGTTCTATCCTGAGAGCACTAAACAGAACAGGCAGCTCTGAAGTGGTGTGCCTAATAGAAAGACAAGATCATGTAATTTATCCAAGGCAGTAAATACAGGGAGAACGTTTGCACAGTTTAAAAACAAATAAAAACATTGAAAGAAGTAAGTTGAATTCAAGAGTTACACAAATCTTATAGAAACTCTACTCTGTGTTTAGCTTTTATAAATTTATAAATTTAGCTTTTATAAATTTTATGAATTTAAAAATAACAGAACTTGAAATACACTTGTAATAAGATAAGAAGTGGGAAAATCTAAATTCTACTTGATATTTTCTTTAAAACAAAAAGACCTGTGACAGCCAGACAGCTTAACAGGTAAAGGTGTTTACTGCTAAACCTGATGACTTGAGGTTTATCCCTGGAGATATGGTGGAAGGAGAGAACACAACCCAAAGGTTGTCCTCTGACTCCGTTCATGCAGTAAACAGATGTAGAACTGAAAAAGTTCCAAATGTCATTTTAAAAAAGGCACTTCTGAAACCACAATTGCACACAGATTGTTCCAACGAACATTGCCTTTATCACAATACATGATTTTGTCCATTCTTGAACTTTGTGTATTTAGACTCATCAAGATGCAGTTCTATGTGTCTAGCTTTGTAATATAACATGATGTCTGTGGCATCTCTGGCATCTCTAGTGTGCATTTATTGATACTCCGTCCTTTCTCTCCTGCAAGTGCTGTTTTACTGTACAAGATCACTGCAATGTATTTGTCCATTCTTCTGGTGGAGAACATTAAGAGCTTTTAAAGTCAAGATGCAGTGAGTATTCTTGAACATTCTTGGTGGACAGTTGCATTAATCTTCTTAAATGTATGCTAGGCATAGGATGTCTGGGTTACAGGATGGGGAATATTTGCATGTAGGACATGCACACATGCAGTCATCTTCACATACTCTGCGTTCTTTTTCCAGGAAGGTTGTTGAGACCATTGTAGGTTCTTTCAATGAGGGTTGTTCCTGGGATGGTGATAATGGAATTCCTCCATGATAGAATGCCCCAGCCACAGAAAGCCAGAAGTCCCGCTGAGACTGTCTTGCTGTCATTACTCAACTGCTCTCAGCCACATCTGAATCTCAGGGAGAACTGTTGGTCGAGACACACAGTTTCTCAAGATAGTCTGCTTTGCCTGAGCAAGCAGTTCCAAAAGAAAGAGATCATGAATTTCTCGAGGCTGTCTTATGCTGCATGTACCCTTCACAGGCATATCAACTTCCTTCTACCCCAGCCTCCTGTCCACTCCTATAGAGACCTGACCAGCTCCCTTCACACAAATTCCATCCCACAGGAATGAAGCTGCCCTTTACTGTAGTGCTACTAAACACAGTCCCTCATCAGTTGAAGTCAGACTTCGGCTTCCCTCTTGCCTTTTGCTTCTTTATTCTGAGCTCCTAAATCTACCATTCCAGCATTCATCTTAAATGGATGGAACAAATGGACAAATGAATGAAACTAGTAAATTAGTGACATCATACTCATTTGAATTGGAATTCAATTGAGATTTCATTTGGAATATGAAGGACAAACACCCACATCCCCAAATTCGCGATCACAGCCAGTCTGCTGCTGCTGAGCGTTATTCTGTGTCTGCTCGATCCTCTGCTAAGACTACAGAGGCAGGAGAAGATACCAACTGCTATTTTCTCTGAAGTTCTTTATTTCCGGGCTTCCTTAAAGCAGCCCATATTTCTATAAATGAAAATATGAGGCCTTACCTAGGATTTTTATGCTCCCTAGATTAAATGCACCCCAACAAATGCACTGAAACAAAGTACATATGTTAACCCCCTAGAAATTTGCATCAACCACTTAAAACACAGAACCGTAGATGCTTTCGGGGAAAACGACCAAGTTCTAGGGAAACTAGCAGGGGAAGGCACCAAGATTACTTCGTTTTAAATGCATACATAGTGTTTAAAAGGAAAATTGGACTTTTATTTTCCCTAAGGTTCATTTAATCAGATGCGAAATGTACATTCAGATAAATGACAATGGCTGGTTGGACAGGTGATGTTTGGTGGCTCCTGGCCTATTGCAGGGAGCCATAGTGCTTATTTTTTTGGCTGTGAGAAGGATTTCTCATCCTTGCTTTGATCTCTGAAAGATATCCCTGTAAGCCAAGAAACCAACACCACAGAGAGAGTTCTCAAGTACAGCAAGCGTACCCTCAAGGAACATAACTGGGTTCTATCTCCTGACGCATGCATCCACTGCCCGGAGTTCTCATAGTGATCAGATCTGAGGCAGCAGAATGTCTCCTACATCAAAGTATAAACGCTCGTGTTGCCGCATTGCTGTGTACATAACAGTGCAGTGCGTTCTCTCTCGTCGGGACTTAAACTACTCAGAGTCTTATGATATAACTTTCTCCTTCAATAAAGGAAAAGGAAGTTAAGTATATCTAGTTCTAGCCCTACGAGTATATAGCAGGAGGAGTGAAGGTACTTGTCACATTCAAAACAAGCTATTCAAGACATGCATTATTCACAGCAGAGTCAATTTTTCTTACCAAACAGGCATCGGATTGTCATATGGCACCCCTTAAAATTTGACAGTTAAAACAATTATTTAAAATAAAGTCTTTAAAAAGTCTTTACACTTCTTTTAATAAATATAATAATATATGATATAATAGCCAAATGTTTTCTGACAATTTCACAACATAGTTAGTTTTTCATTCGTTTTCATTTATATGAAGCCCTCTTCACTCACTATAACTAAGTATTGGGGGCTATTTTATAAAGTGTCTAAAACATGAAAAAAAGTATTCAGGAGCTTGTTCTGACTGACTTGAAAAGCAGCTAACCACGCTACCCTCGTGTCTCTGTCTCCTCTGGAGCAGCTGGTAGCATTGGTGCCCTCCTCGAAAATGCCCCCAGTGTCCACCATGGGAAATTTCTAAAAGAATCTGGCATCCCAGCTTTTATTCTGTCTGAATAAGAAATACTCATGGCTTCTGATCTTTGAATTTTTTGATGAGACTTCTGAAGTGCATTGTGGGAACAAGAATATATGCTTAATGGTTATCATGATGTATTGTAGATGTTAATTGCCTATCTAAAACACTAAGACCAAAGTATTTAGATTTGGGAATTTTTAAATTTTAGTATATATATATATATATATATATATATATATATATGATGGAATACACACATTTCACTTAGGCTTCATAAATTTTGTGCACACATCTTGATGATAATTTTACACAATGTGCTGAACACAGTTGCATTGAGATTATAACTCATCAGAGAAGGTCAAGTGTGGAATTTTCCACTTGTGACTTCACATCAGCACTCAAAAAGCTTCAGATTTTGAAGTATGCGAAATTCCTGACTTGGTGATTAAGGACGTTCAACCTGTAACATGAAGACTCTTTCCAGACACATTTTGGTTTAAATATAATGACTCTGGGTTTAATAAAATGACTAAAAAGGGTGCCAAGTGCATCTCTTCCAAACACCATTTTATGCTTGAATCACATGGTTTTAAAGTGATATATAAGGATCTTATGTACATAAGGGTCTTATATCCATACATACACATCTATAAGGGTCTTATATACATAATGTGATACATAAGGCTCTTCCTCACTGCACAGGCTCATGTTCACTTATAGATTCATGCACATCATATAGTAGAGAAGCACGTGCCAGCCTTATCGGTGGGTTAATGATGATCCTACTGTTTCATCTCTCGGTCTCTGTTCAAAGTTTGTTCTAGATAGATTTAATTTTAACTTGATACAGCCCAGAGTACTCAGACAGGAAAGCACTGATTGAGGAATTGTCTATATTAGATTGACTGAGAGCATGTTTGAGGTGGGGGGGGATGATGTCTTGGTTATTCATTGATAAAAGGGCTCAGCTCACTGTGGGCAGCATCATTCCCAGGTGGGATGTTCCTTCTTATATAGGCAGAGGTTGTGGTCTGTGTAAGAAAGCAATCTATGTCTGAGCCAGTTAGTGAGCCAGAGAGGAAACTAGAAAGCAGTGTTCTCCATAGTTCCTGCCTCCAGTATCCTGCCTTGAGCCCCTGCCTTGACTTCCCTCAGGGATGAATTATGATCTGGAAGTGGTAGTCAAGTAAACCCCTTCTGCCCCAACCTGGCTTTGGCTATTATGTTTTATCAAAACAACAAAAGTCAAACTAGACCAGGGCTATATGTATTATAATGACCATTTGCATTCAGGGTAATAGTAAACAAGGAAACAAACAAGAATATTACTTTCCCTTGAACTCCAATTTGAAAAGCCAGTATGTGTTTGGAATACACCCTTAGGGATGTATGGGTGCTAGATAGAAAAGGATTCTGAAATGACTGACCCAAGCAGTCAAGTTACCTGTAACAGAAGCTGCAGGAACCTTGAATGGCAGGTAAATTTGTCAAGGTGCTATGGGTTGGTCATGGATTATGAAAAGAACACCAAAAAATTATGAGTACCTCCAGAATGTGTAACAGAAGTATGATTGGAACACAAGAAAAAGTTTAACTGATACATAAAGAAACTAGAGAATATGGACTCATAGAAATTGCTAAATTAAAAGTTAAAAAATGTTGGTAAGTAATAAACATAAGAGAAGTGTCAACAAGAATTTCAGAAGAGATATATCGAAGGCGATCAATTGACTGGAGATATTGGAATGTTGTAGGTCCAGAGGCTAATTACTTTGTCTCAGACTAGTGTAGTCTTGCCTATCTCTGTGTCGGGACTAACATCCCGGGAATAATTGTTCAAAACCTTGTGGAATCTATGAACCCAGCAGAACTGTGGTTTCCACCATCCCAGAAACTAAGACAGTCATCAGAAGTCTACAGAAAAGCTTCCACATCTTGCTGTAACCACCCCTCTGGTGTTAACACCCTAACACACTTTCAACTTGCTTTGATTTATGACCTTTGTTCTGTAAAAATATAAAACTTCATGAAGCTGCTTTCATGTTGGAACATGGAATCTGGAATAACATAAATCTGTGTTCCTGGGCCACGGTCACTCAAAATGGCTCCAGAGTAAACGATCTCATTACCTTTAAGGTGAGAGCTGTGTTTTGTTTTTGTGTTTGCATCCACAGAAGAAAAAATGTATTAAGAGGGAAACAATAACATAACTGTAGCAATCCAAGTGTATCATCAGAAATCATTCTTACAGTGAGTGGTTTAACTGCATCAAGTAAAAAAGGGATTGGATTTCTTTCTTTCTTTTTTTTTTTTCCTTTGTGGCACTAGGGATCAAACTTGAGGCTCCTGAACTGCACCCCAAACTCCTCCTCCTCCTTTTAAATATTTTTGCTTTGAAAGGGAGTCTTCTTATGTAGCCCAGGGTGGTCTTGACCTTGTGATATTCCTGCCTCTGTCTTCTTAGCAGCCCACAGTAGATTTTTTTTTTTAAAAACAAAGACAATCATATGCTGACCATGAGAAGTCCACTTGCAGGCTAGGCAACTGGCTTAGTAAATAAAGTGTGTATCATGTAGACATGGAGACCAGAGTTTGGATCTCTAACACAGATGCTTATGGTTGCAAATGAATCTTCAAGCAAAGAATTTAAAGCTGTTGGTGTTTGCCTCTTTTTATTTTAACAAAGTTCTGTGGACACCGAGACTCACTTCTGTTGGATGCTTTGCTATATAAGCAATTTGTGACTCTTTTTCCAGAAAACCTTAGACTTTCTAGAAACAGTGAGGAACTCTCTTCTGCCAGACCCTTAGTTATATGGCTAAGGATTTATGTAATATCAGTGTCTTAGCATGCCTAGTGGTCAAGTATAGGTGACTCCAATCTGACCATCATAGGACACAAGCAGAAGAGATGAGTAGGGCAGGTGGACAGGAGGGCAGAGAAAGGTGCCCAAAGTCATCAGGGTTCATTGGAATCAGCCGGACAATCCAGAGGGGGGGCACCCATTCTCAATGTACCACACCTTTATTTCAGGATACTATGAGTTTATTGCATGTATGGAGATGCTGCTACATAAGATTCATGTAAGACATGGGTACGGGCTAGAGAGACGCTCAGTTGATAATTTGCTCAGATGCTCAGTTGATAAAGCCTTTGTTGTGGAAACATAAAGACCTGAGCTTTTATCTCCAGCACCCATAAAAAAAAGCAGGGAATGGCAGCAGGTTCCTATAATACCAGCTCTGGGGTGACAGACACAGGTGAATTCCTGAGGCTGACTGTACAGCCAAGCTAGTTAAATCAGCAAGAACCAGCAAGGTACAGTGAGAGACCTTGTCTCAAAAAATAATGTGAAGAATGAGCAAGGTACCTCACATTGACCTCTGGCTTCCACATGCCAATGTGTGCACGTGAGTGTGTGTGCACACATACACACACCACAACGTGCAAATGCATAAACAGAGAGAGGGTGTGAGAGAGAGAGAGTGTGACTGTGTGTGCAGAAGAAGAGGATGAAGAAGAGGAGGAGGAGGAAGAGGAGGAAGAAGAGGTAGAAGAAGAGGAAGAAGAAGAGGAAGAGGAAGAGGAAGAAGAGAGGAGGAGGAGGATCCTAAGTAAGTTCTTATCAACCATTTAAAATCTATACTTCAAAGGAGAATACCTCAAATTTCAACTTTTGGTTTGTCCTTTCTTTTATTTATTTTTTTACTAAAGAAACTTCTTTTTAAAGATTTATTTATTTCATTTGTATGAGTGCTCTATTTGCATGTACAGCTCTATACCAGAAGAGGGCATCTGACCTCATTATAGATGGTTGTGAGCCACCATATGGTTGCTGGAAATTGAACTCAGAACCTCTGGAAGAGCAGCCAGTGGCTCTTAACCACAGAGTAATCTCTCCAGCCCCTTTTTTAAAATACTTTTTTGACTTTTTAATAATACTTTTATTAATAATTTGAGTTTCATACAATGTATCTCTATAACACCCTCTTCCCATTTCTCCCTGTTCCACCTTCCCACCCTTGTGTCCCCCCAAAAAGAAAAAAACAAAAAAGTAAACTTCCCCAAAACAAACAAAAAACAAAACACACAAAAAAAGTCAAACTTGTGTGGCAGGAGCATGGACAGCAGGCTTCACCATGGCCTTTGGAGGCAGAAGGCTGCTCTGATTGTGAACTTTGACCTGGCCCAAACCAGTCCAACATGAGGTATGATAGAGTTTGACCTGAAATTGGACCTCACTTCCCAAACCCAGACACAGAGAAGGCTCCTTGGTATCTTGTAAGTGCTGGGTCATCCCATAGCCCTCCCCTCCCCCATCTCACGGGGCCAGGCCTCCCGCAGACAACTGGTCATCCAACGGGTCACCACCTTCTTTCAAATTCTTAATGTGTATTCCTCTTTTTTTAATATATAGATTACTAGCTGTTCAGTTTATACTATATTTCTGGTGAAGCCAAATTTAATTTTTTACAAACCAACTAATGTCAACAATAAACCAGAACAACTTGTTTGCCCGATTTTCCACTGTGTAATTTATCAAAGAGGCAAAGTCAATGTGAGGAGTTGTGAAACTCTGCTCATTGGGGGATTTACTGTTCAGTGTTTTTCCTGTCTGATTTTACCACTACGGGCTTGATATTTTTCAGTTCTAAAAATAAAATAGCAAACACCCCACTCGGTGTATCCAGGGAAATTTACAATATTAACATTGACATTTATGCCTGTGAATATTCTATAATAGATTCCTGGCACATAAAAACTGCATAAGAAGCTAGATGGATGGTCTTCCTTTATTCTGTAGTAATTATGTGCCAATTTCCTCAACTTCCTGGCAATTTTTATGCCCTAGAGGCAGCTTTATGTTTCCATCTTTTGCATTATTTTTTAAAATTCAATCGTCATGGAGGATATGTCCCATTTTTCAGTAATTTTTTTATTTTATGTTTATGAAAGTGAAAAATGGAAATCCAGTCCTCAGTTGTTAAGCAATTTATACCAAACTTGATTTGTTTGTTTTCCTGTGTGACTAGCTTGTCCTGGTACATTTGTTGAGTTACGGCTCTAGATGCTGCTGTTTATATGTATACTCACCAGTCAGAGTCTCATTATGGGATGGGCCAAAGCAAGAGGAAATTACTTTAAAAGGTTAGGCTTCTGTTGTGTTATGGATGTAGGTAGTGGAGACTTTTTTTTAGTGAGGAATACACATATAGCCATACAGCAATGACACATTGTTTATGGAAAAAAACACTACTTCAGATAAAACTTGTGACACAGGTATAAAACTCCATGTTGGCTCTGCTCCACAAAGATCTTGTCTTTTCTTGGTGGCACTGGTGACATTTTCTACCAAGAAGTAGGGCTACAAGTTTAAATAACTAAATGATTACAATGATTTCACATTTGTTAAGAAGTACTATCCTCCACAATAGTTCATGAAAAAACAGTTCAGTGTTTGGGCTATGGTAACAGAAAAACATGGCTACCTCCCTGGGGCTGTACGCTTGTCTTTACTATGGTTTGAGTAAGAATCTGCATATTATTACCAGCTCCTGGAGCAGCATGTTGCGGGACTGGTAGGTGGTTGAATCTGGAAGAGGTGCACCCGGTGAGAAGGAGTCTTGTCCCTTGAAGGGGATGTTGGGACTCCAGCCCATCCCTTCCCCACTTTGATTTCCAGGACTGTGCTAGAGCAGATTTCGTTCTTACGTGCTTCCAAGCACGACGCCCTATCTTCCCACAGGCACATATACAGCAAGACCAACTAAGAGTCAGAATGAGCTTTTGCTCTTATAAAAATAACTGATATCAGGTGCTTTGCCCTAGGCTGAGAGAACTGGTGAATGTATCTTTCAGCCCCCTGTCTATTATCCTGTCTTCTAATTTTCACTTATGGAAGCCTTTCATCTCTTCTGAATTGTAAACTTCTTCTGCTTATACGTGGAGAAATGCTTCGTTATATCTTGAATCTCCTTCCCTCCTTCCCACTGTAGAAAAACAGTAAAGAAAACACCTTTTGGTGAAGAGAGTGGAATTTCTGGCTTGGGTAGAAACCTAATATTCCAGGTGGTCAGGTTCAATCACCTGACCAAGGGACCTCACCCTTAGAACAACTATCTTTTCCTGAGCTGTGCTTAATGGCTAAGTAAAATTATTATTATTGTAATGAGATACTATAATCTAATGAGATACTGTAATCCCCACCCTTAGCACAGTAGTTTACAAGGTCACTACCATGCAGATTTGTAAGTCTACCCACTTTTCTAAATTATTCAGAAAAGCATAGATTCTCCTTCTCTTCTTCCGTCTATTTTCGAAGCACGTTTTCCATACTACTTCACTACTTCACTAACATTTGGCTTCCTTACTCTTTCTTTAAAGCTCCCCTCCCTGCCTTGTGACTGCTTCTCTGCCATGCATCTGACCTCCATGCTGGCATAAAAGGCATGGCTATTTTTCATTCTCTCCTCTGTTCTCGTCCACTGGGCAGCTGCTGAAATTTACAGCTTGCTTGCCCTGGGAGTTTTTCTTTTGAACTCTCACAAAACTGTCCTTGAGCTTTCTGCATTTGATTCCATTCGTACGTTATCTTATTAATAAAACTAAAATCCCCAAGACGGGACCCCGATTTCCAATGAAATCACCACCGTCTCTCTGATTCCATGTTTATTTCCTACATTAGCTCTCTTTCATTGCTTGCTTTAGCTCTGTCTGTAAGAATTACTTGTCCCCATTACCAGACCAATCACACTGTTGCCTAACTGATATTCTATCCTTCTAATAAAGTTTAGAATTCACACATTTAATTTACTAGACATCTGCTTTCTTCTTTTTATAGACTCTATTACTTCCTTTGGGATAAAAGAGTCTCCCAAGACTTCCTAAGAGTTTTCTGTGAGATTGTGTCTCCCAGCACCATAAGAAGCTATACCCATAGAGTCTCACTGACACTACTGCCTAAACATGAGCTGAACGAGGATGATACCAATAGGCATGCTAATGTGGATGGGAGAAAGCCCAGGAGGCTTCAACCCTACACAAAGAACTAAAGGCAAACAAGGAATGCTGGGAATGGGAATAACAGTGGATGGTGACACCAATTGGCTGGAGAATACCAGTCAGCCCTGAAAAAAAAAATACATGGAAGTAACACTATACAGACCGGGCAGATTCCTTTTATGTACTTAGGAATATAAATGTATATCCACATCCATATATCTATATGATAATGATTCATGAAAAAAAGAGGTCATGAATTTGAAAGAGAGCAAAGAGGAGCACAGAGGAGAGTTTGAAGCGGGGGAGAAATGATGTAATTATATTATAGTCTTTTAGCTAGTATCTGCCCAGATTCTCTTAGAGCCGTGAAAACATCTGTGCTCACCCCTCTAGCACCAAGTACTCCGGAGACTGTGCAGCTCACAGAGGACCACAGCTCTGAAACACTTGAGCAGAGATAGTGTGCTCCCCACTGAGGCCTGTACTGATGGGAGCCAGAGGCCAGCAGGTCACCCCACCCTGCACACAGCAACAAAGCAACAAAGCAGATAGTCGGAGTCTTTTCCCCACCTGAAAACAATCCGGAAATCATATCTATGTGTCTGAAAATAAATACTGATGCACACAGGCATACACACACACACACACACATGTGCACACATACATTCATTTAGTTTTTATACTGAACTAAGAATAATACATCCTACTATTAATCACTACTTTCCATGAATCTTTTGTGACATAACAAGAATGAGAAGGCTCATTTCCAATAATTCACGTCAATGAAACCAACCAAAATGAGCACTAGAATGAACTAGAATAAATTTTAGGTCCAAGGGATTTGATGCCCTCTTCTGGGCTCCAGGGGAGCCAGGTGTATACATGATGTACAGACATACATGCATTCAAAGTACCCAAACACATTAATTACTAATTAATAATAATTTAAATTTATTATTTTAATGAGAAATAAATACGCTACTTACCAAATGCATATTCTGGCCAAATTTTATGGCGTATCCTTTTAATGTTAATTTTATATTAAGACATGCCCAACAATATCTTGACCTACCTGACCCACGTATTCTACCCATAGAGCATTTGTAATCAGAGGGTATTACATATTCTAGTTCATTCTAGTGTTAATTTTTGAAACTTCAAAGCCCATCCCCAGTAACATACCTCCTCCAATAGGACCACACCTTCTCCAACAAGGCCACACCTACTCTAACAAAGCCATACCTCCTCCAAGACCACACTTCCTCCAAGGCCACACCTCTTCCAACAAGGCCACAGCTCCCCCAACAAGGCCACACCTCCTCCAAAAGGGCCACACATTCTAATACTTCTCTAACACTTCCACTAAGTGAGGATCAAGCATATATGAGTCTATGAGTCCATTCTCATTCAAACCACCACAGATACTAATAGGATTAATTCTAATTGCAGAGACAACTAGAAAAAAACAAAAGTCAGAACTGTTCTGAGCAATTAAATAAGTGATCCCTCAGACCTGGAAACGGGAATAAATTAACTTTCCATCATGTTGGACTGTGGGTTGTGCCAAGCTCTACATGACTGTGCTAATTAATGTGTAGAGCCTTGAAGGATGGTCCTTGGAAGTGGATAGAAAAGGAAGATGATCCTTATATATTCATGATAGGTAAGAAGTGACAGAAAGCCAAAGTTATAGAGTTAGTCTTAGGTACAGAAAATGGCCCCTTGGCTAAGAAGGCTCTTACAGAAGTAGGGACACTAGAAAGTACAGGTAAGTGGCTGCAGAGATGAGCCCTGCCTATGTACTGCCATGCACTTCTCCTCAGTCTTCTTGGCTGCTCTTCAGGTCTCCTTAGCAACCCTTAATGCAGGGAGGTTCTCTGGACCGCCTTCCGACCATTCATCTTCTCTCCTCGTTTGCACCTGGGGTAGCTCCAGGAAGTTCATGGTTTAAATCGCATCTCTGTATTGATAAATTCTAAATTTACACTTGAACATTTGCACTGAAGTTAGGACTGGTTATACCCACATTCAACCTTTGCATGTGAGTAAACTATAGAACGCGCCGAACTTAATGTTTGCCCAGAGAGCTCCCAATCCCCTACCAGAAACACTTCTCACAGTGCTCCTAGGTCTGCAAGTTAATAACTTGCCCTTTCTTCTCTCTGCTGTATTATCAGATCCATGGTTCCCCCGTGTCTGCTACATGCATGGAGTGTACTCAGAATCCAGACACACCAGTCCAAATCACCATCATCACTTGGCCCTTCGCTGTTTCCCTGTACACACCCTTGTTCTGTTGTTTTCCATGCACAACCCTCAAAACAATCCTTCAAGCATATAGCAAGTCTTCTTTGTCTTCTGTTGAAAACACTGGCTCCAAGTGAAATTCCTTTAGTGGCATCGGGCTGATGGTTAGTCTAGTGTGTTTTGTCACAGGGCATTTGCAGGTGCTTGCCACTCTGCAGAGAAGGCCCTCCTCATTTAATCCAGTGTCTCTCAACCTCCCTAATGCTGCGACCCTTTAACACAGTATATAGTGGTAACCCCCCAAAATAAAATGATTTTCGTTGCTACTTTATAACTGTAACTTTGCTACTGTTATGAATCATAATGTAAATATCTGATATGCAGATAGTCTTAGGCAACCCCCACGAAAAGGCCAATCCCTAAAGGGGTCAGGACCTACAGGATGAGCACAGCTGGTAAATGATAAGGGCCTTCTCTGCAGAGTGGCAAACAAGTGATTAAATTAAATTAATTAAATTTTAACCAGTCAACGTAGTTGCCACTGTTTATCTTAGAACAGCTCTCACCGATGTCTCTCTATATTTTCTGGTTTCTTTTTCTCCATATGTGTGTTCTTCATCTGGCATACTGTGTATTGTAATAGAACATGCAGGAATATGTGAAGAAGCCAGATATTTTTTCCAGTTTTATTGGCTGAGTTCTTTCCAATGACTGAGAGTGTGACGAACATTAAGTGCATGTTGTGATACGGAGTCTGGAGGCTTAACGATCATCCTGTGTGTTGTTTAATCTTTTAGGAAGTTCTATGATGCCGTTCTAGGTTGTCAGAGAATGTATAAACAATCTTGATAGTCACATCAAACATCACCTAAATTACGATGCAAACCACAAACACTTCTCAGTTTTCTTACTGGAATGGAAAGACAGGAAGAGAGACATAGGTAAGTGCACAGCTCAGAGACACCACTATTGCACATGTTCCATACAGTTTGAACCCTGAGAACCCCCTCTCCCTTTCTATCAAGTCTCATGTCTGCTCAGACTCACTGTTTTGCAGAAGAAAGCAGAAAGCAGAAATTCTAAGCTGTACACTTACATATATGTCAGGAAGATAAAGGAAGGGAACTTCTGATTACTTTCTGGTAATTAAGGGGCCCGGAAATCTTCAGCTCTCCTCACAGCAATGAAAACGAAACATGACAAAAAATAAAAAAAATTCCTCTTAGATTCTTCAGCAAATGGAAGCCATTGCTTTCAGAATTGAGAAGACAGACAGGAGCTGCCCAGAACCACAATTTACTATGGCAGTTGCTCAGAATCAGAATCTTTGGGTGAGTCAACAACAGGGTGAGAAGATGGGAACAATTACGGGCAGCTGGCTGGATGCTCAGGACACACAGATTTAAAATACTACACCACTGACATGCTAACAGGTCTGATGGGCAAAGTGAACCCACGCAAAAACAGACTCACAAAAGTGTAGACAGAGGAGTTCAAAATGGGTGGTGAGAAAGTAACCACTGAGCCTGAAGAAATGGCAGCAGACACTTCCAAAGCGGAAATGCATTAGATAAAAAGGAAGTAAGTGTAGAGGGTAGACAATCCAAGATTGGAGCAATTAAAAAAGATGGGACAGACACATAAGGAAGATAGGATAAGAAAGAGAGAAGGGGACAGGGCTACTGGGCAACAATGACTCACGAGGTCTTCCCGGGATGAGTTCTAGACAGCAAACCAGGAGTCTAGAAACTTCAAGGACACCGAGGAGGATAAATATGAAGAAAATCCATATCTGTGTATATTCTATCCAAACTATATAAAGATCAAACATGAGAGGGTTATCTTGAATGAAGTCAGAAGAAAGAAAACCCATTAAATGGGGAAAGAAAGGTAAACACTGCCTTGGTCGCCAGCGGAGTCACTGTCAGTGTTGAAAGAATTCGGCTACCAGTCCAGAATCCTGCGTCAGACAGAATTTTCCTTCAAAAGGGAAGGAGAAGTGTTTTCTCAGGAAAACAAAAATTAAAGGGCATTTTAAACAAACACAACTGCCTTGTAAGAAATGTTCAAGGAAACTATTCAGAAAACAAGGAAATGATACAGGTCAAACTCCCAACTCTACCAGAAGAATAAAAGCAGCAGAGAAGGGAAGTGAGAGGTTTGGTTTTTCTTATTCTCAATGTAGCACAGGGCTAGTTACTCAACAAAATAATACTTTGCTGGTTATAGCTTATGCATAAATGAAACAAACGCCAGCAAGGTAAGAAGAAATAGAGGAAGGAACGAGGGATTCTTAGAAGGTGGCTCACGGGACTTGTGAGCTTCTACAGTATTAGTCGGAAGTGGACTCGGGTAAGCAGAAATTGCACCCTTTAAAAAAGAAACTATATTGCACATACTTAGAGGAGAGATGTGTACCATAAAAAATAATGCTCAGAACCAAAGAAACTTCATCTAGTTAACCTTTTTTGTTTGTTTGTTTTCACGTCATAATCTCCTTTCCAATGGTCCATATTTAACAGAGGTCTTCAATGCAGTGAGTCTGAAAAACTTGCATGATCCAATGGCAATTTTCTAGTAAGATGAAACCCCTTTAACAAATTATTTCTACCCTGGTTTAATATTTTTCTGGTTAGGATTTAATTCAATATTTAAGTCATTATACGAATTAATTCAGAGCTGAAACAAGGACTAAAAGTCAGCAAAGCCAAGCCTTAAAAGAATGTTAACATATTAGATAACTCACTTATTTGCAAAACTATGGCATTTTCATAATTCACGCCTAAATCAGTTGTAGTAAAAACCGCTAGTGCTTATGCTACTCAACTGAATTCACTACAGGCCGCTCACCCACCTCCTAACCCAAAGCCTTGCTATGCACGCTGGGCCACTTCTCTACCACTGAACTATACCTGTAACAACTGCTGGTCGCTTTCCACAGGTGCCCAAATGCTCTTTATCTAACAGTGAGAGAGACAGCAGCCAGCATTCAGACACAACACATTTGAGCTCCGTGCTGCTCCTAGGAAGAACCAAGGAGGTGATAGCTTTTTATTGTTGTTGTTATTATTGCTATTTACTCTGTTGTAGACTTCTTTATTTTAGAACAAAATGACAAGTGACAGCTCATGATCAGTGAATGGTACAAGGCGATAGCTTTATTTGGGGGAAGGTTAGTAAGAAAGTCGATGTTTAAAAGGTCGCAGAGCAACATTAGGCCATTTTGCTATCTCCTGACTATGGCCTGGCACCTATGCTAATGCTAAAGTCATGGCTTCAGATAGAACAGTTCTAGTGAATGGGGACATTGAGAGGTCACCTCACCAATACACAAATAACTACTCATAGTCAGGCTACAGAGTTCTCCTTCTGGGAAAACCTACAAAAATATACAGACAACATGAACACGACCGCTACTGGGTATGACTGAAGAGAAGACTTTTATTGTAGATATTAGGGAAAATTCAGCCAGAAACATCTGGAAAAGTCCAGACTGAACATGGCCAGCAGCATAGACCGGACCATAAGATGAAGGGGTGTGGGAGGAAAGCAAGGAAGGAAGAAAAGAGAAATGGAGAAAAAAGAAGACCAAGAGGGCAAAGAGAACCAAGAACAGAGCCAAGAGAGCACGTAGCCAAAATGGCTGAGTCATACTGAAGAAAAGAGAATCTGGGGGAAGTGAAGCCAAGCTTCTCCAGCGGTTGGAGAGGTTTAGGGTATATGTGTGTGTAGGGGTGCGGTGAGAAGTTCTGAGAGGAGCCAGGATCTTTTCCCCTGACTATTGATACTGTAAGAAGGGTGTGATATTTTCTCTCTCTCTCTCTCTCTCTCTCTCTCTCTCTCTCTCTGTTTCCCTTTCTTTTTGTTTTTTTGTTTTTTGTTTTTTTATTTTTGAGAACTGGTTTCTCTGTTGTAAATCTGGTTGTCCTGTAGACCAGGCTGGCCTCAAACTCACAGAGATCTGCCTGCATCTGCCTCCCAAGTGCTGGGATTAAAGGCTTGCACCACCACAGCCCAGTGTTATATACTCTCTTGATGCTCCCACTTAGCCGCAGATACCAGGGAGATAATCAACGTTCGATAGTTTAGTTTGTTGCTAAGCTACAGTGCTAAGTTAGTTCAATGCACTTTGACTAGGCAGTTTTCTCACACCTAGTTGAGTTAAGGGCCAACTGTAAGTTAAGGGCCATCTATGTTTTCACAGAGAATACGAAGATTTATCAGCCTTCACTCCTGCTGAGGGGGTTAATTAAAATGCATTAATGAAACATGAGGAATATAGGAGACTTTGGGCATGTCTTCTGCAATGTGGTCAAACTACAATGACAGCAGGTGGTAGTAGACACTGCTATTGCAGACATGACTCAGCTCACAATAGTGTCTCAGAGAAAACCCCAAAGAAATCTGCTCGCTTGAGCAGGAAGGGTAAATTAAGAAATTAAGGGTGGGATTCTGTCTTCTTGGTGAGCTCATCATGAATTGAGGTAAAGTGTGCACATTCACTACAAAGTGCTTAGCAAAGGAAAATTATGTGAATCTGTTTGTTTTGGTAATCCTGAGAGTTAGTGCAAATCAAAACCAAATCACAATCGACAAATCCCAGTTTCTGACGTATTTGAAATCACCGAGTCGTATTGATGCTGACCTACCATACTTTTGAGCTACAATAAGCCCCACAGTAGGCACTGACAAGATGACTTCCTTCATGTTCCAGCAGCCACTGGGAGGGACTGCTGACATGCCTGCTTTTGCCCAGTAGGGTCGCACATAGTTTCTGCCTGGTGAAAAGAGAGAACTCCAAGATGGTAACTTATCTCCACTCAGGAATTTACGAGTTTTGTGCATGATACAACAATCTCATTTCAAACACCTCTTCATATCTCTCTAAAATGTTTCTGTCTAAAATGTTTACTCTCTAAAATGCTTCTTTAACAAGTACTGGTATTTTATTGATTTCCTAATGAATGAATGAATCGATTAAAATATTTATAATTCTTAAATACTTATGGATCACTTTTTCCTTTTTAAATACTTTTCCTTATATACTTTACTGTGAGACCATAATAGGAGCCATATATTATACATGGTTACTACATCTCCATGCCTTACAAGAATAAGTTTCTGTTTCTTAGCCTAATGTACCCTGTAAACCATGTTTTTCAACTTATGCTGAACTTGTAACCCCGTGATGTGTACCCACCCTCTGCTTTGCTGAAGTCCTGAACCTGTGATATATGGTTGCCCTCGGCCTTAAGAGATTGTGTCTTCCCCGATGCCTGGATGACTCCCCCTCCATGTGATGTATTCTTGCACTTATTTTTATTGCTTCCTAACACTCAGTGGTTACTACCGATGTCTATGACGTTTATCTACCTCACAGGCAGCTTGAGCCCGCTTCCCCCACTCTTCTCTCCAGGTGCCAACAGCCTGTTAGTTATCCCAACAGCTGTTTCCTACCACCCCTAAACCTTCCCCATAAAAGAACCCTCAAAAGCCAGTGAGCTCTCCAGTGCTGCTCTCCAAAGCCCAACTTAGGGAGAGTCAACCAGGCTGTCCAGCTCCCCCGGGTGCACCGCAAAATAATAAAGCTTGAAAGCCGTGGAAATGTTCTTTTCTCAGGTCTAACATTGCAACATATATTTCAATTTCTTTAAACGGTAGAAACTCTGAGATGGTTTAAACAATATTTCAGGTCAAGACTTGGATCCCGGGCTTCCTAGTTCCTGACCGGGATCTCTCTGCTGTAGTCTGTCCTTTGCCTGCTACATTTGTGCTACTTGACATTTGTGCTCTTTTGCTCTTGCACCTTCAGGTAGGCAAGGGATTGATACTTGTTGAGGCTTGCTAGGATAACATCTTGCTGGAGGCTGCAGGCAGAATCATCTGCAGGCAAAGCCCCCCAATCATAGGTCATAGTTCAGGGGATGCCCACTCAGAGCTTACGATCATCAGATGTACCTGGGGAGAGCTAGAGGCAGAGGGCGTGCCACTGGGGACTGAGAGGGAGAAAACAGGCAACAGGAAAAAAAAAAAAAGCATCCAAGAGGAGGCAGCTTGGAGATGAGCCATGTAAACAGGCATAATAACAGCAGCTCCCTAAATTCAGTGGCAGACTGACATTTAAGAAGTAAGTTATGTCTTAATGGTGACCTTACAGAAGTTGAACATAAAATTGTAGTGGCCAGGGACTGAGAATGAAGGAAGAAGGGGGTGGGGAGAGGCTAATCAATGGGTACTGAATTACAGCTAGAAAGTAGTAAGCTGTTCTAGAGGGTACAGATAATGAAAATCTATGGCATACCCTGAAAAGAAGAAGAAAGGGCTTTTAATGTTTTTGCCAGAAAGAAATAATTAGTATTTGAGGAAACAGGTATGCCCAATCTAATTTAAACATTAGTTATTACGTACATAAGTACGCTGATATGGACAATTTTATGTTCTAGTGATCAGTTAAAATAAACTCAAAAAGCAGTAAGCAGTCAAGCAAGACCATAAGGAGCACTTCTTTCCGTGAATTAAGTTTGGCTGTCACTCAATTAGGAAAAACATAAAAAAATAAATGAAAAAAACTGAAACCATCATCTTCAAACTGTTTCTAATATTATCTTAGCTACTACTTTTTCCTAAAAGAAAACAATCAATTCTAACAACACTCATGTATTTCCTGTAAACAGCTAAAAGCTTTGCATTAATATTTGAATATGATTTGTGTGCGATGTCTTAGCTTTTTATTAACTCAATAAAATATACTTACCATGCTCTAAGTCGGTTAAGATAATAAAAACGAAACGCTGTGTGTTTAAAAGTTACTATGGCACACACTGCAATTCTGTTCCCTAAGATGCTGTTTAACAACGCAGAAGATCTAAAGCGTCTTGTTCTCCTAACCAATCTAGGTGAGCAAGAAGTTTTACATTGCAAGTCCCCCAAATCCAATTCTGCTATTAAGACATCAACACAGTGATGGTTCAGTGGGTAAACTGCTCATGCTCAAGCTTCAAGACCTGAGTTTGAGTTCCCAGAACTCAAAGCCAGATAGGCTAGCAGGCAAGTCTATCATCCCAGAAGTCCTATAGGGAGATGGAGCTTAGGCAGGAGAATCTTGAGGAGCTCATGGGCCAGGTCGCCTGGCATAAGCAACGGTAAAAGAAATAAGAATGAAAGGAAGAGAGAAAGAAGAGAGAGAGAGAGAGAGAGAGAGAGAGAGAGAGAGAGAGAGAAAGGGAGGGAGAGAGGGAGAAAGGAAGGCAAAGAAAGAATAAGAAAGGAGGAAGGAAGGAAGGAAGGAAGGAAGGAAGGAAGGAAGGAAGGAAGGAAGGAAGGAAGGAAGGAAGAGTCCTTGTCTCAAACAAACTGAAATGCAAGGAACAAAGTTTTCCTTTGATCTCCATGTATGTGGCATGGTCAGGCACACCAACATTCACACACATAAATATGCACACACATCATACGGTATAATGCTTGGGTCATAATTTTTGTTGCTAAAGTATACTGTAATAAAATATTTGTTGCAGAAGTTTATTTTTAGTTATGTTTAAAATGGTTGTTTTGTGCATTGTTGGGTGAAGGGCTGTCTAGGTCTTGGAGTTTTGTATTGTCTGCAGGTGTTGGCTTTATGTGGGGGATGTTTGATTGCTTATGATCTTCATGTGGTATCAATAGAACACCCGAGGAGCTTAAGTATCAATAAAAACACCTGAGATTAGATGCTCAGGGTTCCACTATCTAGTTTAGTGCTTACCATGATGGTGGTTCTGTCTGCTGAGGTCTGCCAGAATTTGCACTTATGAATATGCCTCCTTGTCTCTCTTGGTGAGCCCACACAGTGGCTAATATTAGTTCAGATATGGTGACAAATTCATTATAATTGACCTTGCAAAACTGAGATACAGAGTTGTTAGATATACACAAAAGAGAGTCACAGATCACAGAAATGAACTGCATGTACAGCTTGCCTCTGGCATTTCCTCATTAGCAGCCTGGAGAAATCACTTAACCATAACTATGAAGGGCACCTGCCCCTGTGCTGTAATTTGCATTATTAACTAGCTTCATCAGCACCACAGCAATAAACTTTAAGGGAAGGGAGATGTCATGCTGCAAGAGTCAGTGTCTCCTTCTAACAACTGACTGTTATTTCCCAGTGGCCTTTGCTCCCGGACTTACTGCCCAGATCACCTGCAACTTCCCACCTGTGATAAAAAGGAACTGGTGATTCATTTCACCTCTGGATCACTGTTACATATTTTTAAGATGTGACAAAAATGTTCTAGGATGTTCACTGTCAAGTCAAAGAGAGGAAGAAGTCATTGATATTTCACTAGTAGTCACTGGAGAGTCTGATCCTGGAGCAAATATTAAAACACGTGGTTTAAATAGAAGCCTTCTCCACAAAATATCCTGTGCTTCTAATTTCATTCAGAGCTTCAGACAATGGGACTCAGAGCTCAAACAACAGAAGGACCATGTCATTGTGAGGTCGCTGGAAGCATTTAAAATTCAGTAGCTTGGACTGTTTGTCTTTTCTTCTCGGGTTCCTGACACCTTCCCCTGGCTGAGAATGAACACAGGGAAGAGTGAGTGTCAAAGCTGCTCAGAGCCATTCACATGGCAAGTTCATCCATCTGCAGATTACACATGTAGACTTACATCCATTTCTTTTGGTCAACCCTGAAAAAAACAATCCAATCTTTATGGTAGCCTCTGATGTTCTGGTGTACTTAATATGACAGGAGAGCAATGAGTTGAGGGCCTACTTCATTTTGTTTTTCCCAGGTACCTTGAACATAATTAAAATTTGTTGTGGGCTTGTTCCGTTAAATATGACTGATGGTGAAAAGATTGTGTAGCTGAATTAACAAGGTGCTAATGAAGCAGGAGTTCTTATACCTCTTCCAAAGTGATTTCTGGGCAAGGCAGGTCGTATCCTAAAGCCTCATGCATAGCATGGTCAGAGAACATGTGACCCAGAACAGCAAGTGGTCTCTACCGCTGCAACTCAGGTCCCACGGGGACGAGAGGAATGCTCAATGAGAACTCTGGATGCTGGCAGCTCTGTCCTCCGATGTGGACAGAACAAACCAGACAAAGCCAGTCATGTATTCCTCTGCCCACCTGTTATCTGAACCACACAGGTGTGTAAGTTGGCACAAACAAAGGTTTTACCTTTGTTCCTTAGAGTCTGTTTTCCTTGCTTACTGCTTAATTTGTCCAATGCTTACTTTGATTTTAACTATCAGAGACTCTGAGATGAAAACACAGATCTGTGGGAATGAAGGACCTGAAATAAGCAAGTGCATCAGAAT
The DNA here is from genome assembly GCA_026225945.1 of Cricetomys ansorgei. Classification (NCBI taxonomy): domain Eukaryota; kingdom Metazoa; phylum Chordata; class Mammalia; order Rodentia; family Nesomyidae; genus Cricetomys; species Cricetomys ansorgei. Next base: position 5,699,488 of record JAMJFZ010003970.1, read on the forward strand.
TTAGTTCCATTACTTATGCTATTTCTAATGCATTTGCTTCTGGAAAATGTTTAAGGCATAAGAAATAGATCTGGTTTTGAAAAGCTGAAGACCGGGTGATTAGGGAGCATTTCAGAGCACGCACGCTCATCCCACCAATCCTGCTGCTTTCATGTCGTAATTTATAGCTTCACACAAGTGCTTGAAGCAGCAGCCGAGGGAACACACCACCCTCGGCTTTCCAACATGGAGCACGTCAGAAAATAACCAGGAGGCCCTGACAGAACTCATATCTGGAAGGTTTTCTTTCTTCTGTACAATGACTTCATAAGACAAGTATGTGTTCATACACAAAAGAAAGTACAAGTGAAAAGCAAAAATGCCAAGAGGAGGTAAACAGAAAAACCCATTTAAAAGTCTATGAGATTAAGAGAAGAATTAAAATCAAGCCTCAGGGATTATGAATGGTTTACCATTTGACTTTTGGCAGCTTATTCATTATACTAGGCTCCTCCAACTTTGAATTCCTCAGTGGAGAACTCAGTGCATCAAGAAGCAAGCCTGGCCACTCTGTGAGTCACCTCCCTAGTCATATGTCTGTCACGCCAGCAAATGCCTGGAATAATCAACTTTGGAAGAGAAATGGTAATTTGGCCTACAGCTTGGAAGACTTCAGTCCACAGATAGCAGCCCTGTTGCTTTGGGACCAGTGACTAGGTAATATATCATAGCTAGAAACATGTGGCAGAGAAAAACTGCTCTCCTCACAGCCAGGACATGGAAGAGAAGAAAGGGAGTGCTGGGATCTGCTTTCTCTCCTCTTAAAGGTGCACACCTCCCAATAAGCATCCAAGCTGGGACTTAGTTGTATCAGCACATGAGGGATATTTACAATCAAAAAGCCCTCTACTGCCTTCACTCACTGTCTGCCACACAGCTCCTGTACTCTGCATGGCTTCTAATGTTTCTACTTAGCATTTTCAGGATTGCTTCAGAGGGTACCTGGGCTAACACTGCATAACCTTGAGGGAATGGCTACCACCTACATCCCTATGCTTTCAAAGCTCAAGGCAATGACAGTGTCTACCCTGAAAGTCTGTGCAGGCTCATTAAGAGCCAGCTGTGGAGCCCTACACAGTGCTGTGACCACTACATATGCAAGACGGACTCATACAGTATCAGCATGATCACAGCTATTTATATCATACAATAACCTTCTTGAAAGGCAGCTGCTCCCCTGGCAAGGATAGTCGTATGTTCCTGTTCTTATTTTATGCTCTAATATTTAGGAAGAGCTATCCTTGGATACTGTGTGTGTGTGTGTGTGTGTGTGTACTTGCCTGTCTGTCGGTCTGTCTATGAGCCCTAAGGCACATAGCTGTATCGGGCTTCCCAGTGGTAATATTTGGGAATAAGTTTAAAATCTAGATTCTAGAAGAGCAGTGGCCTGGCTGTCTTCATTACCTATGTCTCACGAAACTCCTACCAGGAACTTAGTCAACAAGTGCTGAAATAGCCTTTTCCTCAAGGTCTCTAGGTAGATGGCTCATTATATCAGAGCCTTTTCTGTCCCACTCCTTCCCATGCTTGGACATGAGGAAGTGTGATGGAGAGTAATCTTGGAGAGGAGAAAAAGAATACTGGTGTCAGAGAAGAGACAAAGAAGAGAGACCTAAGAAAGGGAATCTGCTAGTGCAGGGTAGTCCCTGGTTTTCCTCCTGTTTCTTCTTTCATGAAAATGTTGATTATTGCAGTGATCAGATTCTTATCTACTGTATGTCTAATATATCATTGATTAGGTCAATTAAGGAAAACTGAGAAGCCCACTGAGGTTAACTTGTGAAGCCCACATGGCATATGCATGATTAGATGACTAAAATCTAAGTGGTAACAAACCACATAGGGGTTAGAAAAGTAGAAGAGGGCAAAGAGTCTCATACAGAGAGCTGCTGAAGGGACCGTTAGGTAGAGGGATGCAGGGTGTAGAGAGGCAGTGATGGCCAACTCAACATCAGGCCTGCCAGATACGGGGGGAGAGGTGGGCTCCGGCCCTCTTCTCTACACTACTTGTCTTCGTGCTGCAACAACATACCAACATGTTAACAGAAGCAATTTAGGAAGGAGGAGTTTATTTTGACTAGCAGTTTAAGGTTGTAGTCTATCACGACAGAGAAGGCGTGGCCGTAGGAGCACGAAGTATCTGTTAACATTGCGTTCACAGTCAGGAAAAGAGAGATGAATGCTGTCTCTCAGTGCTCTTTCTCTTTTTCATTCAATCTGCCACCCAAGTCCACGTAATGGTATCACCCACATTTAGGATAGGGCTTCCCATTTCAATTAACCCGATATATAAAATCCCTCATAGACACGGCCGGAGACTTATTTCCATAGTGATTCTAAAATCCTGTCATATTGACAGTATTAACCACAATCACCCCCCTTGCCAACTTAATATTCAAGCACACAGCTTTATGCCATGATCGATTACTATGGAGCCAAACACAAGTCCATCATTGGGCACAACATGGTACACTTGTCTCATGTACACACGAAACTGCACCACTCCTTTCCCCAAATAGAAAGCAAAGTTCTTTGGAGAATTCTTTTTCTTGTAGAATCCCTTAATGTAAAATTGATAATATATATTTATATCACTTAACTCTTAACTCAGTCAACATTATAAATGGGAACGAGATAGAGAAAAGCTGATATATGAGTGTTTATTCATAAACACACTCTTAACAAGGCAGCACAGAAACAGTCTTGGCAAATTATAAACCTCATTTCTGTAACTGGTCGTGTAACCTTCGTTGGTATTTATAACTACCTACTTCTACTTCTCCAGCCCTCCCCACATTCTGCGTTTCTTTCACCTTGAATACATTGGTAAACTTCCTTTCTAAATGGTTGTGGTATACCTACATGATAAAGAAAATCTTTAACATTATTTGCTCCAAGCCGATCAAACGGCAGGAAATCTGATATAAGACAGATAATTCTGAAACTATCCTGGTCTCCTCCCTTCTTCCCCCTGGGAGTCTCAGAGGAAACTATTCTCAACGTTAGTAAGACAGAGAACTTACATACATACATCCCCTTACATATAGCAGGGATACGCATGTAAATGTCTTATCGGAATGGAGCTGCAGCTTTTGGAATGAGATTTCAATGGCATTTCCATTTACAGTCATAGCTCAATGTTTCACACATGTTCTGTCTTAAACAATACTTCCCCACCCCTGATTGGATGGCCAGTTGTCCAGGCAACACCACAGTTCCCCATCATTAGTCAGTGTAAAGCTGTGTGCATCCCCTAGGACATGCAGAGATGCAGCCTGACCTATGAGATCACACTGCCAGAAACGTACAGCCACACGCTGCCTGAGGATAATTTAGCCATATGACAGCCACATAAATTTTGAAGACAAAGACTGTCTTCTCTAATATGAAGCAATTTGTGTACTCAGCTTCCCACTTGAAATGTATAAAACCAGGAACAGTTTTTCATAATGCACGTTTAATAGAATGGAAGATTGTAGTTTCTAAAAGCTCTACTTAGACCATTGTGCACATAGTCAATGCATGATTTCTTGTGCACACCACGGTACTGTCAAACTGAGAAGCAGAGACACTCTCCTATGAATGATGCTGTTTATTTGTGAATAAAGTGGCATTACAATGAAAATGCATATGCCATATGAAACTAAGAACATATTCAGAGGCTAAAGTGTGTGTGTGTGTGTGTGTGTGTGTGTGTGTGCGCGCGTGTGTGTGTGAAGGCAAACGTAGGCTGGTGTCAGTTCTTTTAAAACCATTATCCATGACCACAGTGGTTTAAAAAATGGGGCTAGAGAAATGCCTCATAGGTTCAGAGCATTTGCTCCTCTTGCTGAGAACCCAGTTTGGTGCCTATGACCTTCATGGCAGATCACAACTGCCTATAACTCCAGTTCCAAGGGATCCAATATCCTCTTCTGGCCTCTGTGAGCACCAGGCATCTACATGGTGGATATATATACATGTAAGGAAAACAAGTCACGAACATGAAATAAAAAATAAATACATTCTAAAAAAGAAAACCCACGAGGGTAATTAATGCTCATCTGAATCTGCATGGACAGCTGCTGGGCACTTGTCCTTACACGAGTACTTTCTGTAGGCGCTTGATTGGGACAGCTTTGGGCAAATCTGCAATGCTGGCACTCTGCTGTGACAGTAACTACTGGGGAGCATGCGTGCGCGTCACTGTTTCAGAAACCCCAGAGTGACTGGTATACGTTTTGCTAAGGCTAACGCGAGTGACAACCTCCACAATATGATACTACGTGCTCAGGTCATCGCTGACCTGTCATTTCTCTGTCACTGTTTCACGCCTGTCCGCTTGAAACCGCTAAGACCTGACACAGAACTGATGCAGGCAGGGCATGGTTGTATAAATGCCTATGAGGACGAAAGGCCACTCCGAGGAGGGGGACCAGGAGAAAGAGAGAAGGTGGAATCGCTTTGCTGGTAGAGTCTGGGCTCGAGTCATACGTAGAAAGCAGACAGCAACAGGATCTTGGCCTCTTAACACAGTTTCTTCTGTGTATTAGGATGAGCTGATGGATGGATGACTGGGCATGACACACAGGATGTGACTGGTACCCTCCTAAATAAATGACTAAACCCACTGGCCTAAGATCTCTGCCAGAGCCAGCTCCAATCTTCAGATGCTCTCAGACTTAGGACTGTATCCGGAAAGGAGAGAAGATGGTGTACATCATTTTACAAGCCATCTGATGTGTACATTTCTTCGTAGCTGCCTCACTTGTCTCAGCTTTCCCTGGATGCCTCTCTTCTGCTTGTGTTTAAATGCTGCTATTTGTGCTCCTTTAATGCTTCTGGTTGTCTCTCTCTCTCTCTCTCTCCCTACGTAGGTCTGCTGCCATAGCATTGTTGGAGAAGGCTATCTCTGACAAGTAAAAGTGCTTGCCATCACCACCCCTGCCCCCTGAATCCTGTACAGACTCCAGGAACACAAGATTATCCATCATGTGTCGATGCTTTAACCCTGACCTGCTTTCTATTTGTAGCCTGGACTGTTCTCATTGCTCTGGTCCTAGAAAAGGCTCTGCAGTCTATTTCCTGTAGTTCAGAAACCTTTGCTTTTGCCATACTTCCTCACAGGTATTTACAACATCATCTTCCCAAAGCTCCAAAGGGAGGCTCCCTGTGGGTGACAATGGCCATCTCTCTATAGTTTGGTTGCCACCAGGCAATATACCATCGGTTTCATTTAACCCAGAACCCATGAAAACACCATCTTATCCATTATTGGAGTTGCTTTATAGATAAGCTGACTTGAAAAATAAGGATAAATTCAGGTACCCAAAGGAGTGCAAGACCTCTGAGCTGCCATTCCTGAAAACAGACTAGTTATGAAAAATGAGAACTAAGAGGCAGTATTCAGAGTGACAACCCAAGTCTGTGTTCAGAAAGTGAACCTTGGCTCTTCAGTTTGGTTGTTAGAAGATTTCCTCCTGTGAAGAATGACTACCTTACCACTAAAATACCAGATCCAGCACGCCAAAGGTTACCTTTGTTCTGTGTTGTTCAATGAGCTAAAAACTCTCATCCCTGGGCTTTCATAAAGGCCTCTATTATTATGCATTTTTTGTTTTGTTTTTTGAGACAGGGTTTCTCTGTTGTAACTCCGGCTGTATTGGAACTCACTGTGTAAACCAGGCTGACCTGGAACTCACAGAGATCGACCTGCCGCTGCCTCCTGTGTGCTGGGATTAAAGGCATATGTCAACACTGTCCACCTTTATTGTGCTTCTTTTAAGATGGCTCAAAGAAAATTCTGTCAGTCAACATCTCCACCAGTTATTGTCATATTCACAGTGATCTGAAATCTTAGTTATTTCACGGGCCTTGTGTTGCCAAAGTATGTATACAAGGTCTACTTGGAACCCAGTTAGCATTAGTGCTGTCAGGCCCTGCCTTCAGTCTCTCACCGGACATGATTCTCTGTGGTGGGGATGCTGCTACCCACCTTCACTGTCCATGTGATTGGATTTAGGATCACCATGGAAACTCCTGATGTATCTGTCAGGCTGTTTCCAGGAAGGTTTGACCGAGAACAGAAAGCGAACGGCACCATCCAATGATCTAGGGTTCTGGACTGAATGAAAAGGAGAAAGAGCTAAGACCCAGCGCTCTTTGCTCTCTGCCTCCTGACTACAAAGAGAAGGTGACCAGCTGCCTCACTCCACAGTCATGCCTTTCCCACCGTGACAGACCATACTCTCAAGCTCCGAGTCAAAAAACCAAAACCAAACCAAAACAAAACAAACACAAACAAACAAAAACCTTTCCTTAAGTTGCTTTCCTCGGGTATTTTGTTACAGCAACCGAAGACTAACACATCCACCGAAGGCCCTCCAATCCCAGGTAGTGGGAACGTGATTCCCAGCTGTGTCTAGTTGCAGAAGACTGCTTGGCAGAGTGATTTGCCACTGTGAGACACCAGCAGTCAGTCTCCTTGCCTCAGTTCTGGACAATTCTGAGCAATGCTGCAGCTCCCACCAGTTTAAAGATGATTAGTCCATTTCCCCCTCTGCCTAGCCTTACTTTCATAATTCCCTAAAGGCAAGTCTAAAACACAATCTCCAGCAAACGATTCCCTGAGAGTCTCTAACTCAGCGGATTGTTATCCAACACAGACTCGACCAGAGGGATGTCAGTGCTCTGCTGTTTTTGCTTTTACGTTTTGAGTCTGCTGATTTTTCCTTTTTTGCTTTACATTCTACTTTTTAAAAAATTTAAATGTGTGCATGTATGTGCACATGTGCGCACATGCTTGTGAACCTACAGGTGTGCATATTCAAAAGGTGTGTGTGTGTGTGTGTGTGTGTGTGTGTGTGTGTATGAGAGGGAGGCAGAAAAGGGGGTAGCTTGGAGCTGGAGCTCTAGGCACTTGTGAACTGCCTTACATGGGTTCTGGGAACTGACTCTAGTCCTCTGCAAGAGCAGCAAGTGCTCTTAATTGCTAGCCACCCCTCCAGGCCCCTATACATCAGTTATGACTTCCTGTGCCCAGTGGCCCTGGAATCTCCTGGGCAGATTGTTAACAGAGGGTAACAGCCTCCCTCCACATTTTTCACCTCTTCATACATATAGATCTTCTCAGCTTTTTTCATGAGGTATTCAGAGAACTCTGGATGATTTCATTTTATGAGAGGGAGCTCTGGGCAGTCGCTACTAGATGATCGTGAGTCTTGACTACATTTGCAAAGAAATATGGAGGTTAGCCATAGGATAGAAAAGCCTTTGGAAGTTGCTGGGAAGATTACAGAAATTTCAGGAAGACTCAGACTATTAATTAATTATTATTAAAACTGAAGTTCTTGCAAATGCTTCTAAAATTTATAGGAAAACATAGGCATGAGTTCATATTTTTCCCAGTCATTGCTTTTCAAGATAATTACTGGCTTTACTCACATCTAGTGTCCAACCCCTGGGAACTCAAGGGGACAAAGGTTATATGACACAAGCTGTGATGCAGCACTGTGGAGGTACTTATTTGATGCACTAAAATTAGGGTGAAGAGAGGAGCCCAGCTAGCTAGCCAGAGTGACCACAATTCATGCTGAAAAGGGTGCTGGCATTAAGTACCTCTGCTTCCCAAGTGCTGGGATTAAAGGTGTAAGCCACCGCCACCTGGTTTGTTTCTGTATTTGTAATAGTATTTGTATACATGTGAGCAAATTGGAGCTACTAAAAGGCACTCCACAGCTCGAAGGTTATCCAATCTAGTACCAAACTCATGTAAGCAAATAGCAAATGATTAATGTGTATGGTCATCATCATTAAAAACAGCATTGTAAAACCAAGAAAGTGATGTGTGTAAAATATACACATGCATATTCATTAAAAGTTGGTCTTTTTTTTTCTCAGAAGGTTATAAAAAAAGGACAGTCAGATTATTCTCAAAGGGAGTTTTTGAAAACCATCAGCTGAATAAGCCTATTTAAAGACATAGGAATATAATCATTTCAGAAATGTTCAAATAGACTGAATGGGAATTCTTGTAAAGAGGCTTAATTGACGCATCATCTTCTGTTAGCATAACTTCAGCTGATGGCTGAACCCAGGAACATGACGGAAAGCAGGTGACGTCTCTATTAAAAGCAGATTAGCCTAGAAGAACTGCTTGCATGCTACTGCCCACTGCACTCATTAAAGGACCACCTGCTTCTGCCTGACCTAGGGCCGCCCCAGCCCCTGCAGGCAGAATGGAAAGTGTGCTGTCCTCCTCCACAGGGGAGCTTGTGAGGGTGACAGGTACAAGCATCTCCTTTGTCTGCCAGTTGCTAAATTCGATTTGCTGGAAGTTTACACAGGAAAGTTCTGCGATTCTGCCCCACCTTCCATCGTCCTGTAGTGGCAGAGCACTCTGACCAAAAGCCAGTGAGGGGAAGAGAGGGTTTATTTGAGCTCACAGTTTATAATCCATGGTTGAGAGCAATCAAAGCATAAATTCAATGGAGGAAGCTGAAGGCAGATCCGCTTGCTCTTTCATATAGCATTATCTCTGCCCAATGAACTTACTGCAGACAAATAAGTACAGCAAGAATCTCAGAGGATTCTGCTTGTTGATTCACACACAAGCTTGTGATCAACTGGCTTCCTTACACAACTGAGGATCATCTTCTCAGGGAATGGTGGGCTGGGCCTTCTTACATCAATTACCTGTCAAGACGATTCCCTACAGAAATGGCCACGGTAAGTTGTGTCTTTATTAAGCTGGGTCTTGTCAGGTATTTAGTTACAGCAACACAAACGTAACCGCCAGGATTTTAGGGAGCAACGCAGGAGTTTCTGCCTACCTAACCTATCGCACCCTTTCCAGAGCTGAAGGCACTGAAATAAACTGTTGCTCTAACCCTACAATTACTTTGGTTTCCTTTCAGGAACACTAAATCCTCCCGGGAAGGACCACCACACTCACAAGACGTGGACAAGTATCTGTGATGGTGAGGCCATACTCTGGAGTACACCAACTAGATAACTCCGCTTGGCCAATTAGCAAATTAAAATTTATCTGATCTAGTCATTTGTGGACAGGAAGGCTACCAAGTTTTTTGTGTTTATTTTAAATCCTGCTGGTTTGCTCAATGTGTTTAATTACCTGTGGGTGTTTTCTGATAGTCTTTAGGGTCTTTTATGTACAGAATCATATCTGTAAATATGGATACTCTGTCTTCTTCCTCTCCTGTTTACATCCCCTTTATCTTCTCAACTGGTATTACGATAGCTAAGAATCCTAGCACTATATTGAAAAGGAGGAGGAAGAGTGGACATTATTGTGTTGTTCCTGATTTTAAGCAGAAATATTTTGAGTTGCTCTCTATTTAGCAATATGTTGATTTGCTGCACACTGCCTTAATTATGTTGAGATATGTTCTCTGTAGTCCTAGATTCCCTAGGACTTTTATCATGAAGGGATGTTGGATTTTGTCAAAGACTTTTTTTTGGCATCTAATGAGATGATGATGGGTTTCTGTCTTTTAGTATATTTATGTAGTGGATTACATTTATTGATTTACATATGTTGAATCATCCCTGTTTCTCTGGGGTGAATTTAACTCAGGATGGATAATATTCTTATGTATTTTTTTAATTCTGCTTGCAAGTATTTTATTGATAATTTTTCAAGCCATGTTCATCAGATATTCTGAGAGATCATTTTCTTTTGTTGTTGTTGAGTCTTTATCTGGTTTGGGTATCAGAATAAAACTGGATTCCTAGAAAGTATTTGGACATCCTCCTCCATTTTCTATTTTGTGAAACAGTTTGAGGAGTATTGGTGTTATTTCTTCTTGAATTCTGTGCTGAATCCATTTTGCTCTGGGCTTTTTATATACCACAGGATAACAAAAATCCCCATGCAAGAAACAGGTTAACTCTGAGGAGCTGTTGAAAATGAAGTCCAATAGACACTCAAACATTACAGGCTATCGACAATGCTTTTGATTAGTCTCCAGATTTGATAGTCAGACTTACTAAGTATACCTCATATTTCAGTCATGGAGCATAGAGAAACCAAGCTGAAACTCACCTGGAAGCTTCATCCCTACTGACTAGCTTTCATAGTGATGAGCAGTGCTGTGAAGACTACCAGAGAATAAAAGGAATCACCAGTTTACTCATTTGTGAGCCCAAAGAGCTACAGTGACTGGTCTGGCAAGATATACTCACTATGCAATTACGGCATGAATGTCGTGGGAGTAACTAATCACTTTATGACTGGATTTAAGTCTCTTCTCCACAAGTTTACTCATACCTGACTCGTTACTGGAGCCCAGAATTTGTAGCTATCTAGGTCATATGATGTATGGGAGAAACCACTACCATTACTCTGCTTCGTGGACATGGTATTAAACGGACTTCTAATGACTTATCACTATACCTATAGATTAATGCATCTCTCAAGGCTCATCAGAGAAGCTTCTTGTTTTAGTATATGACACATAACACAGAAACCCAAAACTGATCAAAATCGGAAACAGGAAGCACTGAGTGCACTGGAGAGAGCAGGAGGCTTCCGGAACCTTGAGCCTACCCCTAGTGGCACACTACTTCTAACAAGGGCATACCTCCTGATCCTTCTCAAATAGCCACCAAACTGGGGACAAAGTATTTAGATGCAACAGACTTATGGGGGACACCTCATTCAAGCCACCATAGTAAGGAACCGGGGAAGGATCTGAGAAGAGAGTAAGGAGGGATGAACACAATCAAAAGATACAAAATTCTCAAAAAAAAAACCTTATAAAATGGAAAAGAAATATTTGAATATCTTGTAGGATTAGAGCAGAGACCATGATGGGTGGAACCACATCTTGACCATGACTTCCGTAATTATGTATATGTCATTTTGACTAGGCCCCAGTTCTCCCTCTATTTAACCAAAAAACTCAAGTTAGTACCTGAAAAATGAGCTTGGGATTACTGATACCTTTTATGTTTTCATCTTCTCACCATATTTGTTAAATGTTCTTCCTCTACTTCTTCCCATCATTACTAGACTTTTCAGTTATCATCCTGGAACAAGTGGCAGTTGGGCCTGACACCCTAAAATGTTGGCTACTAAGAAGGATTGGTATCGCATTCGTGGATACACAAAAGAACATCTCCTGAAGCAATGGAGGTCCACAGATTGGGGAAGGCTCCTGAGAGCTTAGACAGAAGTGCATTGTATTTTCAGAATCACCTTCCACTGTCAATCATGTTAAAACAAAATGCCATCTCCTGAAAGCAAGCGTGAAGAAGTAAAAATGCAGGTTCAACAAAAGGAGCTGACACAAACTGCTCCTTAGGAGACGATCCCTAAAAGGGAGAGTGTAGACCTTCAGGCCTAAAGAGAATCTTCGTTGAGAGAGAAAGCTGTCATATAGTAATATGACAGGCAGCCTACAAAAAGAGCCTTCCAATCGCTGGAACAAAGGGGGCTCCTGACTGCTAAAAGCTTTTATTAGCTGAAGTTCCATACCACATGCCTTCGCAGGGCCTAGTCTAAGTGCCAAGGAACTGAGACAGGCAATAGGTTAGATAGAGCCAGAAACTTACCTTGCAATTGCAAGGGAGTGGAGCTGGGCTTGGTTTTGCCATCAGACCTGAGAAACCTGCTACAGAGCACACCTCTATGTTCTTTTTTAAAAAAATATTTATTTTTAATCTTAAAAAGTATTACTACCATTTTTGTGTATGGGTATTTTGGCTGCATATAAATCTGTATATCACATACATGTCTGATACCCAAAGAGGCCATAAGAGAGACTTGGATTCCCAGAAACGGTAGTTACAGATGGTTGTAAGCCTCCATGTGAGTGCTGGAAATCAAACCTGGGTCCTCTGGAGGAGCAGCCAGTACTCTTAACTGCTGAGTTATCTCTCTAGCTCCTTATTTTTAATTTCTAAAAAGTTGCTTAATACACGTACTGTATTAGCATCGCCCCCCCCCCAATTCCGCCCACAACATGCTGAGCTCATTTAGTGTTGCTCAAATGTGTTTAGCACTGACCATTTGGATTAGCTAACTTATCAGGGGACTCATCCCCAGAGAAGACTGATTCTCCCTCTCCACAGCCATCAGTTTTCTGTAGCTCTTCAGCTAGGGATGAAGTCATGAGAGAATTCCCCCACTCATGTTGGCCTGTCAACTGGTACTGTCATGTTTTCACATTTAATTTAGGCATCCATACTGTTAAGATTTCCTGGTCATAGGTTCTTTATTATACGTAGAAGACCATAACTCACAGAGGACATCTAGTCCTGGTCCATTGGCTCTGACAATCTTTCCAACCCTTCTTCTGTGATGTTCCCCGAGTCTTAGGTGTGGGGGTTATAGATGTATCCACTATGACAGGGAACACTATGGTCACTTATTCTCTGCCTGTCAATCAGTTGCTGCTTTTGTAATGATTTTCGCCTGCTGCATGAATGGAAATGTAGGCAGGAACTCAATGAAGGCAAAGGCCATGGAGGAATGCTCCTTACTAGTTTTCTCCCCATGGCTTTCTCAGCATGCTTTTTTATACAACTCCACACCATCTGCCTAAGGGTGCCATGACACACAGTGGGCTGGGCCACCCAGTATCAATCATTAATCAAGGAATGCTGCACAGATTTACCTGCAGGCCAATCTTATGGAGGCCATTCCTCAGTTGAGGTTCCCTCTTCCCAAAAGACTCTAATTTATGTCAAGTTCACAGAAAGCAAATTCACGTAAGATTCGTTTATTTTTGGACCTCAAGCACAGGAATGCCTTAGTGAAGGCTGCCTAAGTAAACTCAACAGCATGTTGGGTACCTTTGTTTCCACAGGCTCCTTCAGTCACAGAACCTAATGTAGTTTGCCCGTCCCCAAGAAGATGGCTGCCTCCGTTGTGACATGGATGTTAGCTCCTCTGTCGTGCATTATAGTATTGATCCAGTGCATTTGACCTGGAAATGTGCTGTGCCTGCCCCAGTGACCTGCAAATGCCCCATGCCCAGTTCCAGAGGCAAGGAGGCAGGTACATCTTTCAAGGGCTGAGTGTGTAATTAGTACTCAAGAAATCCACAGTAGGTTGGAGGACAGAAGTAAGTGTGAAAAAGGAACAGGAGGGAGAAGAATGACAAAGGGAAAAGAAGGGGAGAGAAGGAAGAGGCGCAGAGGAATAGTAGGAGCACATTTGAAATAAGTGTGTGAACTCAACTAGAAAAACTTTATGGTTTAAAAAAAGATATTCAGAGAATCTTGGCGTGACTTGTCTGGCTTACATAACCTCCTGCTTTGAATCTGTCTGACAGAAAATGCCTGTCTGAATGTAACTTCGATAAAGATGCATGAAAATAGAATCTCTCTATTAAACATTCCCCAAACCACACGTTCTTTCCTACCCATGCCCATAGAAAGGTTCTCAGAGACAATCAGGTGGCAGTGCATACACTTAATGCATGAAAACATGCATACACTTTTCTTTTTTTTATTTTTTTATTGCATTTTTAACTATGGGGTGGATTGCAAATGCTTCTTTGCTCAGCATCAAAGAAGAATTTGGAAAGCTCTGGCTAATGAATAATAGGTTTGTTTATCCTACAACTTGTATGCTTAATTTCATGACTTGTAAAAATGAAGAACTAATAAATTTACCTCCTCTAATTAAACAGAGTTATGGGTCTTTGTAAGAAACATTCAGATCTGTCTATAACTGAATAAAGTACCTAAGAAGCCCGAGAGAGAAGGGGGGGGAAGGAATAAGAACAAACAATAAAAAAGATATATAAACAATGCAGATTATCCTGCCAACTGAGCTGAAGGAACAGGAAGACAGGGCGGGTCTTCTTGCTGCAGAAGCAGGTACCCACAAGCAGGCAACCAAACTTCTAGCTTTTTCTAGTTTGGGTCACCTTGATCTGATGCATTACTGGTGTGACATTATTGCAAAGGCAGGTGTGCCTCAGGCCAGATGGCTTCTGGACACTTGGAAGGAAGGAAAGAAATAAGGGACATCAAGACTTCTTCTACAGTGTATACCTCTTTCTTTTAATTAACAGAACACAAGTTTGGCTGGGAAAGAACATATTTTCCTATGTTTCTTTTCTTATTCTTTTAAAAAAATTTTTATTTGCTTTCTATGCCTATTTTTTATGTTTTTAATGTTTTCTATTTTCAAAATTATAGTATCACCATATCATTTCTCCCTTCCCTTTCCTTCCTTCAAATCTTCCCATATATTCACCCTCCTTGGTCTCTTTCAAATCCATGACATCTTTTTAATTAATTGTTGTTTTGTACATAATTGTATATGTATATACCTGTATATGTATTCCTAAATAAATATAACCTTCTCAGTCTGTTACCTAGTAAGTATGTTTTCTGGGCTGATCATTTGGTATTGGATAACTAATTGGTGTGTTCTTCCCTAGGGAAGATTATTTCCCCCACAACACAGAATTTCATAGTTTCCTGTAGTTCTTTGTATAGGGTTGAGGATTTCCCCATTAATGTTAGCCTGCCTATTGCTGTTGTTCAGATCCTGCGTAGACAGCCATGTTTGTGAGAGCATATGGGTGTAGCCTCTGACATTCCTAGGATCCACAGCTCCACAGCAGATTCCCTGATCCTTTGGCTCTTACAATGTTCCTGGCCTCCTCTTCTGGAATGTTCCCTGAGCCTTAGGTGTAGAAGTTGTTTATAGATTTATCCACTAGAAATGAGCACCACACTCTGAATTTTTTTTTCCTGGATGTGGATTTTTATTTTGGTAATGGTCTCCATCTGTTGCAAAGAGAAATTTGCTTGATGAGGTTTGGGGAACTGTACTTATCTGTATAGTCAAGGGAAAATATTTAGAATATATCTAAAGATTATGTGGGTTTAGTAAAGTGGCTAGTGTAGGTTCTCCTCTAAGATTCAGGACTTTACTAGCCCTTGGGAGATGGTAGTAGGTATCTTGTACCAGCCACAATTTCCTTCTTGTTGAGTCTAATTCAAGAGCTGTTGGTCACATGGTCATTATCAAGGTATGTACACCATTACTGTACTCTTAGGGTTATTGTGCCATGCTGGTCATTGATGTGATTTATAGGCTTCATAGCTAGGCATGGATGTTGGTTGCTGTCCTCATTTGAAATCTTACCTGGTAACTTCTTGTATCATGAAAGCTAGCTCTCAGGGTAGAGGCATTCAAGTCAGACCCATTTCTGGGTCCTCTAGATCTTGTATACAAAGTACATGGTGTCTTCAGAAATAGGAGGCTACCTTCTAACTTTGGGGAATAGTCAAACAGCTTGTAATATTTTGGGAGTCTCTTAGCTAACCCTGGCCAACAACTCAAAAAAGGGCTTCTCATGCCTGTGTTGAATTTTCGTTAGCTGGTCTACGGCTCATGGATGAAGCATTGTCAGCCCAGATGTGAACATTTTGTTTAAACTATCCACATACATTTATACACTGATTTATGTGTATTATAGGTATTTTTGGCAGACAGTTAATTGTCCGATTCCTTATGACCTTTATTGGACATTTTTACTGTTATTTTACCTGACTCTCTCCTTCTGTTTGTATCATCCTGACTGTCTTAGTTACTTTTATACTGACATGATAAAACCCCAAGACCAAGGCAACTTATAGAAGAAAACATTTAATGGGTGCTTAGAGTTTCAGAGGGTGAGTCCATGACTATCATGCACAGACAGGAACGTGTGGATGATGATTTAGCACTATCTGAGAATTTACGTGTGATTCATAAGCAGGAGGCACACACACACACACACACACACACACACACACACACACACACACACACACACACACGGAGAGAGAGAGAGGAGAGAGAGAGAACTAACTGGGAATGAGTGACATGGGCTTTTGAAACCCAAAAGCCCACACCCAGTGATATACCTCCTCCCAAGGCCACACAACCTAATCCTTCCCAAATAGTTCCACCCATTGGGGACAAAACATTTCAAATATATGAGCCTATGGGGACCATTCTCATTCAAACTATGATACTCCCATTCCCTAATTAAAGCCCCACATTTTCCACATTACTCCCATCAGATAATTTGTACCCTGCTTTTCTCCTCTGGATTGCTCCCTCACCCTCCTATCCTTGTCAACAGTAATTTTTACCTTCCTAGTTTCTGCAGTTACTCCAGGATAATATCCTCACACCTGAAGATTTGGAACTAGGAGCCTCAGAGGAGAGAGAGTATGTGATGCTGTCTTTCTAGGTCAGTATTACTTCACTCAATATGATCTTTACTAGTTCTATCCATTACATGTAAATTTCATGATTTAATTTTTCTTCACACTGGACAGCATTTTGCAGTGTACCTGCACCATATTTTCATTATCAGTTTGTCAGGTGTAGGGCATTTAGGTTGTTACCATTTCCTAGCTCTTGTGAAAATAGCAACAGTGAACGTGACTGAGCAAGTATCAGTAAAATAGGAATTCATGGACATACGGTAGATTTGTTTTGCTGTTTGAGAATTCTGCACACTGATTTCCATAGAGTCTGTACCAGTTTACAATCCCACCAACAACGAAGGAGCATTCCCTTTTCCTGTATCCCCTCTGGCATTTTTTGTTGGTTGTTCCATTGATCTTCACCATTCTGACAGGGATAAGATGAAGTCTCGAGGTTGTTTTGATTTACTTTTCCCTAATTACTAGGGATGATGAATATTTCTGAGATATCTCTTAGCCACAACCCATCCCCCTTATTTTGAGAATTATCTGCTCAGGTCTCAGGCCTGTTTCTTAATTGGGTCACTTATTCATTTTGATTTTTTATATATGTTCTGGATATTAATCCTCTGGTGTATACCTGGCAAAGACTCTCTCCTATTCTGTGGATTTTTTTACCCAGCTGGTTGTTTCTTTAGCTGCGCAGAAGCATTCTTGTTTTATGAAGTCCCACTTGTCAATTGCTGACCTTAATTCGTGGGCAAATGGAGCCCTTTCAGAAAGTCCTTTCCTACACCTATGTCATGTAGAGTGCTGCCTAAGATTTCTTCTAGCACTTTCAGAGTTTCAGGTTTAGGTCTGTGACCCACTTGGAGTTGGTTTTGTGCAAGGTGATAAGTATGGGTCTAATTTCATTCTTCTGCATGTTGACATCTAGTTTTCCCAGAACCACTTGTTGAAGATGCTTTCTTTTCTCTAGCTTATGTTTTGGCATCTTTGTCAACTATTAAGTGGCTGAAATGACATGTACTCATACTTGACTCTTCATTTTTGTTCCACTGGTTAATGTGTCTGTTTTTGTGCCACCATATTGTTTCTATTACTACTTTTCTCTAATGTATTTTGAGACCTGGAATTGCAATACCCCCAGCACTTTTATTTTTGCTGAGGATTGTTTTGGCTATGCAGGGTCTTTTGTGGTTCAATATGAATTTTAGGAGTTTTTTTTTTACTTCTGTGAAGAATGAGATGGATGTTTTGATTAGGAGTACACTGAAGCTTTTGGTAAAATAATCATATTCACAACATTAATTCTACCAATCTATGAGAATGAAATGTCTTTCCATTTTCTAGTATCTTTATCCATCTCTTTCTTCAGAGGTTTAAAGCGTTCACTGTAGAGGTCCTTCACTTTCTTGTTGGATTTATTCCTAGATGATTTATTTTCTTTGAGGCTATTGTGAATGGGAGTGAGCCCATTCATTCTTTTTCTGTCTATCATGTTGTTGGTGTACAGAAGAGCGATTGATTTATAGAACTGATTCTGTATCCTGCTATACTGCTGTATTTGTCTTTTCTAGACATTTTTTTGATAGAGGTTTTGGAAACTTTTATGTAATCTGCAAATAGGATTATGTCAACTTCCTCTCCTATTTGTATCCCTGTCATTTCTTTCTCCTGCCTTATTGCTCTAGTATGTTGAAAAGGAGTTGGGCTAGTGGACATTCTTCTATCCTTACTGACTTCAGAGGGATTGCTTAAAGATTTTTCTCTATTTAGGATGCAATTGGCTGTGGTTTTCTTGTGTATTTTCACGTGTTGAGGTGTGATCCCTCTATCCTCATTTTCTTTAGGACAGTGATTCTCAACCTGTGAGTTGTGACCCCTTTGGGGATCGAACTATCCTTACACAGAGTTATCTATATAACAGATATTTACATTATGATTCATAACAATAGCAAAATTACAGTTATGAAGTAGCAAAAAAAATTATTTTATGGTCGGGGTGGTCACCACACATGGAGGAACTGTATTAAAGGGTCACAGTATTAGGAAGGTTGAGAACTACTGCTCTAGGACTTTTATCATAAAGGCATGTTAGATTTTGTCAAAGGCTTTTACTGCATGTTGAGATAATCATGTAATTTTTGTTTTTTAAGTCCATTTATTTGGTTTATCACATTTGCTGACTTTTATACACTGAATCATTCCTATATTTCAGGTATAAAGCCAACTTTCTTGTGGTGGGTAATCTTTAGATATATGCCTGAAATCTGCAAGTATTTTATTAAACATTTTAAAATCTATATACATGGCCATTAGTTTTCTTTTTCTGTATTAGAATGATACTGGATTCATAGAAGAAGTTTGGAAGTGCTCTATCTGTCTTTCTTTCCTTTCATTTATTTATTTATTTACTTACTTACTTATTTATTTTTGATTAGCTTTAGAAAGATTGGCTATAGCTCTCTGAGATTCTGGTAGAATTCTGCTGTAAATCCATCTGGCCCTAGACTTTTTTTTTTTTTTAAACTGGAAGGCTTTTTATTACTATTTCAATAGCCTTATTTGTTATGGGTCTGTTTAGGTTATTGATTTCTTCTTGGTTTAAGTTTGATGGTTTGGCTAAATGTAGAAATTCATTCACTTCATTTAGTTTTCCACTAGTTTAAAAGACTACAAGTTATTAAAATATTCCTTTATAATATTCCGAATTTTTTGGTGTCTGTTGTAATGTTTTCCAGTGTAGTTTTAATTCTGTTAATTTGGGTCATCTCTTTCTTTTGTTAGTGGATCAAGGTCCTGTCAATCTTGTTCATCTTAAAAAAAAAAGAAAGGAAAGGAAAGGAGAAATATAAAAAGGAAAGGAAAGAAAGGAAAAAAGAAAAAACAGTTTTTGAAAGAAAAACAAATTCATTGATTCATTGTTTGTTTCTATTTCATTAATTCTGCTCTGATTTTTATTTTTCTTATTATTCTTCCCTTCAATTGGTTTGAATTTGGCTTTTTTTTTCCAATTTTTTGAGTTACAACATTAAATCATCTATTGTGTTCATTCTTATTTTTTACTGTAGGCATTCAGGGCTATAAATTTTCCTTATAGGACTGTTTTCAATGTGTCTATTTTTATTTAAATCTAGGAAATTTTTATTTCTTTCTTGATTCCTTCTTTGACACATTTATCATTCAGTAGTAAGTTCTTTAATCTTCATAAATTTGGGTATTTACTAGAGATTTGTTTGTTGTCAATTTTAGGTTTGATTGCTTTGTGGTCAGATAGGATACAAGAAGAGATTTCAGTCTTTTTGAATTTGTAAAGATATATTTTGTGTCATTTTGTCTATTTTGTAGAAACCTCTGTGGGCTGCTGAGTAGAATGTATATTCTTTGATGTTCGGTTGGGATATTCTGTAGATATCTGGCAAGTCTATTTGATGTATGGTGCCATTAAATTCTGATGTTTCTCTGTTGCTTTTTGTCAAAAAGATGTATCTATATGTATCTATTTTGAGAAAGTGTGGTATTGAAATAACCTACCATTAGTGGGTTAATGTCAATTTCTGTCTTTTAATACAGAAATATATTTTTTATGGAATTGGGTGCACCAGAATTTATATTTATTTATTTATTTATTTATTTATTTATAAATAAATATACTACATATATGACACACATGGTATATATATGTGTGTGTGTGTGTGATATGTCGTATATATGGTATATATACCACATATACCATATACGTGTGTGTATATACATATATATGACAGTAATATATATAATATATATTTCATATATAATATACATTCTATATATGACAGTAATGTCTTCTTCATTAACTCTTCCCTTGAGTAGAATGAAGCGTCCCTTCTTACCTCTTCTGCTTAGTTTCAGTTTGAAGTCTGTTTTGTCAGACATTAGGATAGCAATTCCTGCTTGCTTCCTGTTCACATTTGATTGGAGTACTTTTGTCCATTGTTTTAATCTAAGAATCTTTGTGGCTTCCCTTTCAAACAATATTCATAAATGGAGACTGCATTGTATGCAAGCTACCAGAAGGTGTCACTGTAGTTCCTGTCAGGAGTATGTCTCCCTTTAATAGCCCAGAGGACTTCCTTCCCTAGTCTTGGCCCTCATTCTGAAATAAAGTTCAACATAGCATAGTTATGCCTGGCCAAACTCACAAGGGACATTGTACATGTACAACTGACACAGAGCTGGCTCTTTTGGAATCTCTGACCAACAGACCGCCGGGACATGCAGCAACTGGGTTCTTGATCTATAGTATTGTACATAAAAAGTAAACAGTAAACATAAGAGCCTTCAGTGTTTGATCACACAAAACTCCTTCATAGTATAATATATTCTGGATATATGTGGGTTTGGTTTTACTTGTTTTTTTGTTTTCTGTTTTGTCTGTTTCAGACAGGGTGTTACTATGTAGTTCAGGCTTGCCTCAAACTCATGATTCTTTTCCATTTTAATTTTTATGCTAGGATTACAAGTATGAGTCACCTGAAGTTGTTTATCAAATGTCTTTTAAGATGGGAGTCTCTAACCATATGTCAAGAAGAAAGAAAGGCATAACGAGTCCCCCCATTCCCATCACACATTTTAGAAATAATCAACCTCTGACCAGCGTGGTTTCATTGGCTTTCAAACCGAGGTGGACTACATTGAAGCTAACTCCAAATACTGAATTAACTCGATTCTTAAGCATATATTTTCCTGTTAAGACTTGTTAAACACAAGCAAATACCCTAAAATAGCAAGGACTTAAAGTAGCAATGACTCCTTATTTTCAAGAAATGTACCAAATACCCTTTAATTTTCCCCATTAATTAATTCAGTGTTACAGGGGTAGTAGAACACAGATGACATGTTAGAAGAGGGGTTATGTACTCTGGGTTGAAGAATTAAGTGGGGATAGGGAGGCTGAAAAGGAGAATATTTTTAATAATTTTAATAATTTATTTTTATTTATTTATGTATTTTACTTTTTAAATAAAGAAGTATGTATTTACTTGTAATTTATTTATTTTATTTTATATTTATTTGATAATTTATTTATTTTATTTTGCATTGGTGTTCTGCCTTCATGTACATCTGAGGGTGTCAAATCTATTGGAACTGGAGTTAAAGACAGTTGTGAGCTACCTTGTGGGTACTGGGAATTGAACTCAGGTCTTCTGGAAGAGCAGCCACTGCTCTTAACCATTTAGCCATCTCTCCAGACCTGAACAGGGTTTCTTTCAAACAGTTTGAACAGGTGTGCATAGATGGACAGTGTGCTCCCAAATGATATGGGTTATTAAATGAATATCTCAGTGCCAGGCATGGGATACCTCCCTACAAGTTATTTACCTGGAAGTGTCTAGATACAACCAAAACAACAGAGGCTCCTTTCATTGTTTTTGGTTGCCCACCCTAATAAGATGGTAAGACAATATTGCTTGGTTGGGCATGGTGGAGAAGAACTTTAATCCCAGCACTTGAAAGGTAAAGGCAAGTGGATCTCTGTGAGTTTGAGGTCAGCATAGCCTACTTATAGCACATCCTACATAGCCTGACTGTCTGGGACAGTCAGGGCTACACAAAGAGACCCTGCCTCAAAAAAGAAAAAGACATTATTGCTGAATATACCATGTACACTGGATGCAGGACACAGAAATCCACCTAGAATGGCCAGATTCCACCCTGCTGGATAACTTACATATGCCAGAAGGCTGCTGGAGGAGAAAGGGTATCAGTGGACTTATCCAGTGCAGGGTTCCACATACTACAATAGATGCTGGGAAGATGTTCCCACAGATGCAACTGTGGCATGGTAGTTATAGCAGTGACTAACCATTTTCTGATTGGATATGAAGCCTGCTTCACAGAAGACATTTTGTTTCTTGAATTTATAAACCTGGCCAAAAGCTTGTGACATGGGAGATCACAGGCCCTAGTGGGTAGCTTACTATTGCTGTTTTGTTCAGTGGCCATGTAGTCAAACTGCATTCTAAACATTTATTTTTATTCACATAGATTTCTGCTGCTCACAACTTAGATCAGAGAAGCTCTATTTTGCAACACATGTTGGTTAATGCAGAGACTTGTAACTGGCCAGTCCCAAATATAAATAATCTGAGTGCTTAGCTGTGGATGGGTCCTTATCAGCATCCCTCCAGCCAAGGCTTAGGGTTCTTTGCAGAAGGAATAGAAAGAATGTGAGACCCTGCAGATGGGGCAAAGAGACATGAAATGAAACATCTGGACATAGCCCAGCTGTTTTACACTTCAACTTGGAGCACCTATGAATATCTGAACTATATCAAGCCAATCAAAATTTTAGCATGAATGGTAAAGAGGGCCCAAAATTTACATCCCTATTGGAGGGAGTATCAGCAGTTGGTGGCTACTGAAGGAGCAAGAGTTACTCCGTTTCGCAGTGTAAGTTGCCCATGCCTGAGTAGATGACTCCACACCCAGGCATACATGGACAGCACTAATTGAACTCAGAGGATTATCAATCATCAGCACTAAAAGCGAACACCTGACGTTGGGATAGAGGCACGAGGAAGAGTTCGAGGAAGCTAGTGATGAATGTATATGATGAATAGAAAATATATGAAAGTTTCAAAGACTAAAAGATGTTCTTTTTTTAAAAGAAAGAGAGATGCGTTTTGATCAGGAGGCAAATCCTTTCTCACGCAGTCTTTTTCCTTTTCAGTCTTCGTGTTTATCTGTGTCTTGGTGTCATGCATCCCATCTCCTACACTGTTTCTTTTTTGGATCTCAGTGAGATGAGGCAGGAATAGAAGCATAGAGGCGTGGCTCCCATGGGGAGGCATGCAGACGGTGCTTGTGTTTCAGAGTGCTCACATATGCCAACCGTAGCTCTTCATTTTAGATTTCCTTCATCATCCTGACTCTGTATGTTTTCAACCAGATAATATTGTCAAGAACATGGAAGAAGAGCCACTCCCTCCCCCAATACTGTGTCTCTCAGAAGAGCCTTGTCAAAAAGAATCAGAGGAAATGAGCAATGTTTGCTGTGGCTTAAGTGTATTCCTCATAGCACATTTTGGATCCTTTATCCCCAGTGAGAAGAGTTAGGTGGTAAGACCTGGTGAGATGTGCTGAGACCCTGCAAACTCTGCACCCCAGGATGGGTGATTCCTATGATCAAAGGTGCTTGAAGGTGCAAGATGAAAAGTTCTGCACCCAGCAGTGGGTGATGTCCATGATAAAAGGGTGTAAGCTTAGTCTCTTGCTGTTTTGCCTTCTGCCTTCTTTTCTCATGCAATAACAACCCTTAACTTTGTAATTCTCAGTATCCAGAACCATAAGAAATCCATTTATGGTGCTTAGATATTGTTCAGTCTCAAGTGTCTGTTACAACAGCACAGTCCCTGAGCCTACATTCCTCAGCAATTGACCTGAAATCTAAGGAGTTGAAAGAAAAATTCTTTGCCCATGAAACAGCACTTCTGCATGTAAAAGCATCACACTGGGATTATCTCTAGATATTTGATACAAATGGAATATGGCAATATACAAAGACAATATTTTTGCCAATACAAAAATTGGAGATTTCAATAGAAATTAGAAGTGTTCAGCAAACATATCTACCATTAGGATGCTTACTGCTTCCAAAGTTTAAATACTTTAACAAAATTGACATTATTATTAGCAAATGTAGCTTTTATGGTAGTGTGTTAACTTTAGCATGGTTTGTATAACTCTATGAACCAGTGTCTTTACACAGGATAGATGGACAACAGGAAATAATGCCTATGTAAAAGCTATACTCCAAGGATGAAATAGAGATGGTAAGAACACAGTGTATGAGTTGTTTCTGGATTCAACTTCAAGCTTAATATAGTAACTGAATTCTAAGGTACTATTAGTTATGACTGATGTTATATCAAGAACAGCTAAAGGAATTAATAAATTCATATTTTAGAATAAGTGTATAAAATGCAATTGATGGTAAAAATGTATAAACCTAAATAAAGCTCCATTGCTTCTTTCTTAGCTGCCTTCCAGAACTAGTTGATAAGAATGTATTATTGAGGAAATGCTGGTTGAAAGATACAGAGAAAACAACAGGAACTAAACTGAAAGCTTCTTCCTATGAGCCAACTTTTATAATACCAGGAAGTGTTACTTAGGCTTCTGGGTCAGAACAGGCAATAGTGTTTTACCCAGCTGTGAACCCTATGAACTAAACTACCACGTCACTAGGGAAGATGTGGCTATGGATACGATAATGCCACCATTGTTATAAAGGCTACCAACTGCTGTCTTACACAGCCAGAGTCCTACACAGGAGGAGATATTTTATGTCTATTACTATAAACCTTGCCATAAATTCATGGCTGGGGAGGTCATAGGCCCTAGGGAGAAACAGAGTACTATTCATTAGCTAAATTGACATAGTACCTTCTAGACATCCATGTTTATACACATGGGCAAATGGTACTTTCACCTTAATTAGATAGGCTTCTCTTTACATTGAATGGAACTGAATTTAGAGATTCTTTGCTGTTCAAGGTGCTGGAAAGTGAGATTGTTGAGTGCTCACTCCTAAATAGAGTATTTATAAAACTCAGGGACTATCACAGAAGGTGCAGAAAGAATGTAAGAGCCAGAAAACAGGGAGAAGGGTGGTGGCCAAATGCTCCTGGCCATGACAAATCCATTGCAACCACGAATACATAGCAGCTGTGGCTTCCCCCTCTAGGCATGCACAAGACTGGACATGTAAACAGCCAGTAATAGGTGTCAGGGGAATCCATGAAGTCCTACTCATCCCTGCTGATGTGTTGGCTCTTGAAAGATTCTGGGGGAAGGAGAATTAGTATTTTCAGATGTGTGGTTACTGGTGAGTTCACTAGGATCCATTGGATAGTTTCACATCCGTGTTCTCACATGACCCTGGTTAAGACCAGAATGTTATAAAGCAAAACAGAAAATCATGAATGTGAAAAGGGACCTGTCTGAAGGAGGGGATTGACAGGGTTGGGAGGGAGATGAGAGAGGGTGAGGGAATGAGAGCGATTATAATGTTTTACATACATGTCTAAAATAAGAACAAATTTAATTAATAAAAATAATTTAAAATTTTAATTAAAAATCAGATTTCATTACAATGATTTACAGTATTAATTAATATATCCAAATTGTGAGAATTTTTCAGATACTAATTTCTATCCAATGCTAACTTTTTCACTACAATAAAACTTCTTTTCTCCACTTTTCTCTCCCTGTCCCTTTCTCACATGACAGATTCATTTGACGAAAGCAATGCAGTTTCATAATAAACCTTCTTTAGTCAGAGGAGATGACTACATACATGCTAAATAGCACAATTTCCTTAGATCCCCGCCATCTACACAATAGCTAGGAGAATGAACACATTTCACCAATTCACCTTGACAGTATTAAGATTCTTAGAGACATTCTTCATCTAAACAAGGCCCTAAGGTCTCTTTACCCCACGTGCGGTCACACAAGACAGAGCAGGTCTAATAATTTGAGAAAAGCCCCGCTGTTCCTCACTGTTGCAGAACAGATCAGCATTAGCCATAAGATCATGGCCTAGGACTCCAGGACTCATCCGTGTCTGCGGAAATAGTCCATTCAACACGTTTATGAGATCCTGAGAAAAACTCATCCCTTTCTCAATTTTTTATTTTTGTTCCAGTTCCAAGTCTGAGCATCATTCACACACACACAAAAAAAATTACCCTTCCTTGGCATGGCTCCACGAAAAGGGATTAAAATGATTAGAGTCATTTGTCTTTTTCCAGACTTCAATCACCAAAGAAAAAAGTGTCTAAAAGCAGGGAATGAGTGCAGCAGGCACTTTTACGTACTCCACTTGTCCCCTGCACATACATCAACAGAATGCCATACTTAGATTACTGGGGCTCTGTTCTCATGTAATGACAGTCAATAAAAAAATGCACTTCAACGCACCCTTCTTATTTTGCTGTCTTCTTCACTTTAAAATGTGGCAAGGACTTGTGGGTATACGAATACGGCATAGACAATGAGCTGTGTTCTCTTAAGGAGCTAGCCCCATGCTTAGTCAACTGTCATTCCACCAAATGAGGCACTTCATGAGTGTATCTTTCTGAGCTATTAATACAGGTGCTGTGTCTTGGGCAGCCACCTACACATAATAAACAGCTATTAAGCACCTACTGTGAATGTGTTTAGGAACCCAGAGCAGACTTGATCTCTCCAAAGCAGTGTGAAGAAACTTTCTTGAAAATATTGACTAAGTATGCAAGAAATAACTATTTATAACCAACATGCACTGACAGGCATTCCTCCCTGTTATATGAGGAGGTTCAACAACCAGCAGGGGGCATGATTTGCTTTACAGATTTCTTATTTACCTCCTCTCATGCTGTTAAGTTGACAGCAAAGCATCTGTCCCTCTGAGGTGCTCATGGCTCACCACAGAGAAGGTAGCAGAGACTTCTCTCTGTGGTCTTTGTATCCTGCTATGGCAGGTGCATCGTCTCCCGAGTGGGTCAGAACTGTTGCAGCTTCTCCTAATGCACGGGAAACAAAGCTCTTGGTAAATAGTCCTCTCTCTTTTTCATATCTACCTCTGAACTGTCAGATAAGCTACTGCCACTAACCGATCAAGCCTTTGAGAAAGAAGTGGAGATTAAAGAAGATTAAAGCTTCTTAGGTTGCTCTTCCAAGATGACCTTAGCTTATGTCAAGATGACAAAACTTGGCAGCACAATTGACCCTTTGCCAACTCAGCACACAAGTATATCACTATTAAGTCAATAACCTTTCCTTTCTGGGTTATCCCCAAGAGCTCATGTTAATATCAATATCCCAACATAAAGCATCAACATAAAATAACTTTTAAGACCCACAATCTTAAAAAATTCAAACATTTTAAAAGTTCGGTCTCTTTAAAATATTCAATATCGCTTTAAAAGTCAAAAGTCTCCCAACTGTGGGCTCCTGTAAAAAAAAAAATTCATATATTTCTTATTCTAAGAGGGAAGACCCATGGAAAAGTCACAATCTAAACAAAGCAAAACTAAAGCCCAACTACTAAGTTCAACATCAGACATTTGGGATTCACTCATGATCTTTTGGCTCCCAAAGCACTTAGCCAACTCCACTGATCCAGCTCTGCAACCTGCAGCATACACAGCTTCACTTCTAGCTCAGGCTTGCTCCAATTCACACCTGTCAGTGTCCTTGGTCATTCCAGGGAACTGGCATCTCTAATATGGAGTCTCAGCAGGCTGCACCTTCACTAATGTCCTTCTGGCCTCTCTTCAGGGCTTCAAACTTGTCACATGACACCAAGCCTTAGCTTTTCTCTATGACCTCTTCAATCCTGCATCTTTCATGGTTCCCAAACCAATACCCACTTGGGACACTTTTACAAATTACCAGTTCAACTGTCAGCATGAGACACAGCCTTAGTCTCCTCTGGACCACAGCTTCTGTATGCTGACCCTGGGGAAATAGTCCCAGAAGATTGTCACCTCAATGATGCTCATCTCTTCTTAACTGCAGCTAATGTTTTAATACTGTTAACCAGATTCAACCCTCCAGTAAAGCAAAGGTTTCACTTTAGTTATGTTTGTCTCTCTCTTGTCAATCACTGCTAATTCCTCAGCTCCAACTTACCAGAAAACAGACTCCTCATTCAAAACACTGCATGAATGGCCCTGATAGAGTCTTTGCTCCCCTTTGAAACTTTACAAGTCAGGGCCCTATTGTGTATATTGCTCCCAACACTCTTATCTTCCAACTTCACACAGAACTGCCCTTTAAGCTCAGAGCACTGAAGAGCTTTTTCAGCCCAGAGTTCCAAATGCTATCACAATTCTTCCAAATACAACATAGTCAGGACTGTCACAATTATATCACATAATCTAGGTGCCATTTTTCTCAGAGTTTGCTTTCTATTGTTGTGATAAAGACCATGACCCAAAGCAGTTTGGGAAGAACGGGTTTATTTCACCTCACAGATTGCAGTCCATTAAAGAGGGAAGTCGGGTCAATAAATCAAAGCAGGAACCTAGAGGCAAGAAATGAAGCAGAGTCTATGGAGGACTGACACTAGTGCCTTGTTTCTCATGGCTTTCTCAGTTTAATTCTTTATATAACTCAGGACCATCTGTCAAGGAGTTGCATGACCAACAGTCGGCTGGACAGCTCCCAAATCAATCATTAATTAAGAAAATGTTCAACAGACATGCCTAAAGGTCAACCTGATAGGGATATTTTCCTAGTTAAGGTTCTGTCTTCCTAGAAGACCCCAGCTTCTGTCAAGTTGACAGAAGAACTAACCAGAACAGGTGTATAGACAAGTAGATCTTGGAAATACTCTTGGCATAAATAGATTAGTAGAATTAACATTGTGAAAATGACCATTTTATCAAAAGCTATTTATAGATTCAGTGTAATTCCAATTAAAATCCCCATCTCGTTCTCTGTACAAATAGAAACGAACTATCCTAAAATTCATATGGAACCAACAGAGGCTTAATAGTCAAAACAGTTTCTAAATAAAAAATAAGAGTGCTGGAGAGATTACAATTCCAGATCTTAAGATATATTACAAAGCCATGGTCATGAAAACCGTGTAGTACTAACACAAAAACAGACATATAGACCAATGGAACTAAGTCAAAGATCCTAACATATAACTTCAGCGACTTAATATTTGACAAAGATCAAAACACAAGCTAGAGAAAAGACAGCATCTTTAATGAACGGTGCTGGGAAATAGGTTTTCCACATGCAGAAGAATGAAATTATACCTTGCACAAAAACCAACCCAAATGGATCAAAGACCTAAATCTGAAACCTGAAACCTGAAACACTGAAACTGGGAGAAGAAAACGTAGGCAACACTCTATAGTGTAGAGTGTATAGGTGTAGGAAAGGACTTTCTGAATAGGACTCCATTCATCCAAGAATTAAGGCCAACAGTTGAAAACTTGAACTTCATAAAACTAAAATGCTTTGGCCTCTCCAAAGAAACCATCAAGTGGGTGAAGAGGAAGCCAGAGAATGGGAGAGAATCTTTGCCAGCTATATGTTTGCTAGATGTTTAATATCCAGAATATGCAAATAATTAAAAAAAAAACTCTACAAATGACCTATTTAAAAAAATAGGCCTGGACTAATTTTTGTCCCAAAGAACAAAACAAATTCACAAAAGGCAAACGATCCATTCAAAAATTGGGCCTGTGACAAGGACAGAGAGTTCTCTAAAAAAGAAAAAAATGGATAAGAAATTATCTCTCCTTACTGTATCCCATTCTTCCCTTCCGACATGGAAATATTCACTCTGTATCATTGTATATTGGCAGTCTGTATCTTTTTGTTTTATTAGAGCTCACAGACATATTTCTATAAGTCTCAGAAGAGACTTTGGACTTTCAAACAGTATTGGAACTGTTAAAGACTATGGGGACTTTGAAACAGGATTGAATGCATTCTGCATCATCAGGTGGCTATGAGCCTACAGGAATCAGAGTTGGAAGGATATGGTTTAAAAGTGATGTTTGGGTGCCAAATTGGGTGGGCTTGTGATGGTTAATCTTGATTGTCAACCTTACAGGATTTAGAATCAGCTAGGAGACACGCCCTGGGTATTGCTGTATTTCTAGAGAGTTTTAACCAAGGTGGGAAAGCCCATCCTGAATGTGAGTAGCACCATTCCATAGGATGGTTCCTGGGTTGCAGAGAAGCATGAGCCCCAGCCTTCGTCTCTCTGCACTGTGTCTGCAGATGCAATGTGACTGTTCCCATCATGCTCTGTCACCATAACTTCCCCTCCACTATACACGATATCCTCAAACCACAGCTAAAATAAAGACTTCTTTACGTTGCTTTTGTTGTCAGGTATTTTATCGGATCAACAAGAACAGCAGCAAAGACAACTAATCTGAAGATGATTTAAAGAATGAGGAGCTCTGCTGATGTGCCACTCCTGTGTCATTTTATACGAAAGGTTTTAGCAGTTCTGTGTTTGGCGTCCTGGGGAGAGGGGCTTCAAACAATCCTTTGTGGATACTGAGATGTATCCTCATTAAGCACTTAACTACAGCAGTTAGTGAAATATCTCAATTATGCTAGAAGAACACCTTAATGTGGCTCTGCCCTGGACATACTACCTTCATTCCATTAGCTTGCACCTCTATAGTGAAAGTGGATTCAGGGACTTAGCAAACTGAATCACCAGGTTTCCTGCAGGTGTGTGAGGCTGATATTAATTATATGCATGGACATGGACATTTATGTGGGTATGTGTGCCCCGGT